>VFFE01005628.1:601971-614064 GCA_008921705.1 Burhinus oedicnemus
CCCCCCCCCCCCAGAGCTCTTTTAAAGAAAGGACATTACTTAAAATGAGGAGAAAGTAATGCTTATTCTAACACAATGTACTGGTAACCAAAATAAGGATTTTCATACATCAGAAACTAAGGCACATATTTTTGACATTACTACCTGTAATCTGCAGTTTGGAATTCTTATAAAAAGAGTGGATAATTAGCATCAGGTTCTTGCCTGTTTGGTTTTTTGTTTGCTGGGGTTCCCCCCCTCTTCCAATTGTAGCCTTTGCTTTTTTGGTATAATGTACAAAAAAAATGTAATCTCGCCAGCTGGAACATAAACATATTTCTGCCTTTGATGAATATCATTAAGTACTAGAGAGCTCTATAATGACACTATTGTCATATATACCTATGTCTGCTGAAATCTCTTAGCATTGATGACAAAGATCAGTTGATTATAGCTCAGTTCATTTTTTGACACTGTATTAATGACACCAACTGGAATGTTCCACAGGCCAAACTTCTAGTTATCATAAAGTACACCTGCAAAAATGCATATCTCTTCTGTTTTGTTTCTTTTTTTTTCCCCCCTTGAAACAAGCTCTACTACGATTCCCCCTAGCTTACAAAGCAAATACAAATTTCAGCATTTCTTGCCTGTATTAAGAGTTTAATATAGTAGGTGTTATTCACCTAGGAAACCTTCCTTTTTCTGCTTCAGCAATTAAGATTTCTGCCTTCTGACTTGATTAAGGAACAATCCATTACAAGTGCACAAAACAAAATCATACTGCTCATTTCTGTCAATCACTGCAAATACAATTTTAGAATTTCACCACAAATCTTTCAAGTGTGTTAGATATTTTGTCTAAGATGTTAGATATTTATTGTAAGACCTCGCTATAAATAAAAAAGCCTCAACCTCCAACCTGCAATGACCGAATGACTGACTGAAACAAAGAGAGCAAAAGAAATTGTCATACCGGTGAACTCCACTGTTGCACATAATGATGTGACAAGCTCCAAGCCTGCTACAGAGTTCAGAAGACACTGAAAGCAATCCAACTCCGGAAGCACTGCACGCAGTGTATGCGCAGGCAGCCGTGCGCTTGGATCGGATAAAGGACCCTATCAGTCGGTAAAGTTCATCCAAGCAATTGAGAGGCCTCATCAGCTGCAAGAGAGGAAGAGAGAGAGAGGTATTTAAATATTTGCTACTGAGAGCACATGAAATGCTCTTTTAGAGCAGGTCATCACAGATGCAGATGGAACAGCAGGGCTGGCTGAGAAAGGCAAAGACAAATTCCACAACATAAATACAGAGCACAGTCTTCTGTTACATGACCTATGACAACTTTTTCAAACTTTTAAATTCTTACCGTCACTGGCTGTTTCATTCCCAGTCCTGTCTACAGAAGTGTTTTTCACTTCAGTAGACTGAATAGACCCATCAGTGCCATTTCCATTAATGGTACTGGCAAAGAAGGGAAGCCACGAAGAGGCAACCTACAACCATACACGTACAAAGGAAGGATGCCAAGACTGGTTAATTGACTCACTGAGAAAATCAACTTACAATTAAGACAACATTGTCCTTTATTTATGCAAATGTCTAGTTCCTAATCCTGACTAACTAACATGGAAAAATAAAAGTGAACAGAAGCGACAAAAACATACTACAAAACAAGAACAGTTAACTTTGTAGTGGGACTTAAAATAACCTCAGCATTACCATACAGAAAATAAACGATCCACCTAGTAAAGAAGGCAGCCTCAAGTGGAAGGCTGCTCTTAGAAGAGGAACCTTCAAGAGTGGTCTGGCAATGAAAAACATCATCTCCTGGTGCTTTGTGTAAAGGAGATGTTCACAAGACAGTTTTGCAGACCTCATAATTCCAAATTCCCTATTCTCTTTATTCCAGAAATACCTAAAGATTCCAGCAAACCCCCTTGCTACTCAAAGAATGAATCTTTTGAAAGACAAATTCATTCCCTACAGACAGTTTTAACCAATTAGTGAAATGACAGCCTCACTTGCTGCTCTATGAAGGTTACTTCATTGGAGGTCAAGTAAATCAATTATAACATCCAGCATATTTAAACCTGGGCACAAATTGATTTAACTTTGTTTAGGTCCTATTGGTTTAACTTGCATCCACTGAAATTGATTTTAGCTGGTGCCATGTACTAATGCAGAGCTGTGGAGAACAGAGCAAAAGGCAGAGCCACAAACAGATCACGCACTCTTAGCTTGCTCCAATTGCAAAATAAATGCATTAGCTTAACCTAGCATCCCTTGCTCAGATCTGGATTATGAAGTGCTTTTATCTTGCCCTTGGACTTTCGCTGAAATGGATCAGGAACAGGTTTAGGGGTAACAAGCACTCCACCTATAGCTAAATGTCTCCTGCTGCACCTGTGGCTGCTTAGAAAGTTATGTTGCTGACTCACCATGGAAGGAGAGGCACATGCACATGTCCTCCTCCTCCTACCCTCCCATGCAGTCCAGCGTGGACCCAAGAAACAGGAACTGTCCGTCTGTTAACACCCATGCTGGATGATACTGACATAAAATTCTAGCCTGTCACAGGGCTCGGCTGATGATCACTGTATTTCTCAAGCCACAGGAGCTCAATCGCTTCCGAGGTCAGTGTAGGCAAGACTGTAGGAACTTCTTTTTTCCCCGCTATTGGGCTGCAATATGGGCATTAACTCTCCAACAATGGCAGAGCGCATTAAATGACTTTTCATAGCCCCTGGGATCTCTCAGTCACAGAGGTTTAAAGACAGATGAAGGCATCTGAAGAAAGCCTAAATGAGGACGTTCAGAAGAAAGCCTTCTGAGCAGGATGCTGAAGGAGTATTTAATTCGGAACAGCGCTTCCAGTTTTCAGAACAAAGACTTTCTGCCTGCACCTACTCTCCCCCCCACCCTACCCTTCCACCCCCCACATGCTCCTGGAGCAATTGCATTGCTCTGAAAGCACAGTGAAAAAGCAAAGCTATGGTTCCCCTTCTCAAATACATTGACGCTCTCCAGCCACACCTTTTGATACAGAATCAGATGGCACCACATAGCCCTAAAACACAGATGGGGCAAAATGCTGCAAGAGAGGTCTTCCTCTCCCTGCACATCACCCCACCCCACCCCCAGCTTTAAATAATTCAGTTTTTCGATGGAATTAAGAAAGCCTCAGGAAAGGATTACAACAACACAGTGTGTAACATGCAAAGTTTAATTAGGTATTTAACATTTTTATTTACCTTATCTATATAAGCAGCTTTAGATGTTGAATTTGGAGGCAAGTTTGACTTGTCCAGGTAGAATGCCCTGAAAGAATAAACAGAATAAGGCAAAAATTGTTAATTGTTTAAATTCCTAAACAAAATGTATGTAAGCGACTATTCTTAGACACCATCCTAAAGTTGGGGGGTTTTTTATTTTTATTTTCATGCTAAGAGAGGATCAAGGAATAATACATGGGTAAATAGGTATTATGACTCTTTCTTTTAAAGTAATAAGGAACATTTTTTGTTCTGGAGGCAAAAACTGTCCCTCTGCCTTTTGACAGTACAGTGCAAAATTTTAATGTCTAGCTAGAAGAAAAACTGGACAGGAAAGTGATTTTCACCAAAGCTATCCATGAAAAGGTTTATGGCAACTGTCTAGATTTTAACAGTGACTTCAGGGAACTTGGCATATAAACAATGCCTGAGCCTCATGCGCTACAAGCTTTTTTGTATTAGCTGTATATAACTGCAATAATATAAAACCAGAATCCCAAATATGAAATGCAGTACTGACAGAAGAAACATACAGATACATATAAAAAGAAACAAAAAGGCAAAACCCCTACAAGGGGCAAATATGCACCATACAAGCAAAATGGCATTTACAATGTGTGCCCTCATGCATGCATGCCCAAATGAAAAACAAACTGCCTTTCTTTACAATTTCTGCACACTTCTTTGAAAAGGAATTAGTGCATGGAAGGAAAAGCCAAAGAAAACTGTCATTTACCTGGAGAACACAAATATGATAGAGAAAGCATACTCACTGTATCAGATTTATCTATCATGTAGTAAAGCTCATCAACCCACATTCTCCCAGCTCCTTCTATGACCTTTCACTTATCAAAGAATAGTACCAGAAAAAGTTTCTATAAAACGGACAAATGTAACGTGTGGTTTCAAAAGACAAAGGCTGGATAATTTCCGTGTGGCACAAAGAAGAGCTTCCATGCTGCCCTTCTCTCTTAAACCAGGAAAACTTCCCTTATTCAACGCCAGAAAGGAAGAGCTTTAGGAAAGAGCACACAGGAAGCACAGAGCTCTTCTCCTGTCTCCTTCAACTCAGGAATCCTAGAGGAATTTTTTTTTTTTTCTTTCTACCTTACAAGCCGATTAATTGCTCACCACAGATGAGCTATCATTAAACTTCTCATAGGCAGAGGAAGTATCTTACATATCTCTGTGATAAGATCACAGTTTCTCTGCCTCTGCAGCATCACTTAAGAAAAAAAAAAACTGTCCCTGCCTATGGCAGGGGGGGTTGGACTAGAGGGTCTTTAAAGATCCCTTCCAACCCAAACCATTCTGTGATCCTCTGATCACAAAACTCATTCTGATGGTTGAAAAGCTCCTAAAACCTGCTGGGCCAGCTGAAAATAGAAACACCTGGTAGGCTTCCCTGCCTGGAGAAGGCATCCAGTGAGAACTAGGCAACTGCTACCACTGCAGCAATTCTGGTCAAGGTTAAAATAAAAAAAAAAAAAAAAAAAAAAATTAAAAAGACAAGAAAAACCCCACTGAACTATAGAAAATGGAAAAAAAAAAAAAAAACAAAACCAAACAAACATTCACCAGAGGAAACCTCAAGGTATGACTATGATCCAGCTCCACTGGCTGTGCACAGGGAGCAGACCTAAAAGTCACAACTGAGCCACAACCCAGGCTGGAACTATGGAGTGTGGTACCAAATTTCAGTTGGAATAAAATATGAAAATAAACACTGAAAAGACTGCATCTTTGCATCCTAACTCTAAAATGACAGGATCACCTGGATCCTCCAGTCATGAAAACATCGATTCATGTAACATACATGGATAAAAACTGCTCTGTCCCTTTTTTTTACGGTTTTATCCATGAGAGAAGTTATTCACACTGTTACATACTTGCAGGGCAGGGGTGCAGACTGCAGATTTGAACAGCCTTTTATTCTTCAATAATCTGGAGTAACTGAGCTGATAAAAAAATCCAGCCACCTTTAATTCTAGTAGATTTTGCTTCCCATAGCTTTGCAGTTTTGAAAAGCATCTTGTCCCAAATTTAAGGTTTGAATTAATCCCCTCAGAAAGCACAACAAAGCCAATCTAGTTCTGTTATTCCATTAAGCCCGTTGCACGATCCAGAATGTACTCTGTGTCAAGGGAAGCTGGAGACTATTGGAAGGAAAAGAGGTTTGCAGAGAAAATTACTCATAAATCACTTTGAGTGGCCACAGCACATAAAAGCTACCTCAGCAGCAACAGACCAACCTTCTTCTTTGTTAGCAAAGCTAAAAAACAAAGCATCACTCTGCCATCCACTGAACATTATCAGACCGAAAGCCTATACTGTTTTTTCCTGCCATGCCACAGGAAAATCGGCTTCATTCAGAGTCTGTTCAGCATTCCCAATCTCTTTGGACTGTTATTTCAGCAAATTCAGCTGCATTAAATGAAACCAGAAACCAAATATAGAACAGTACACGCATTAATGGAGCACATAGAAAATAATCAACTCAGGGTACAAAATGAAGCAACATGGACACTAGAATGGGATATACAATTATAGGAATTACTCCATTAATTCAGTCAATTATTCATTAACCTAAAGAACAAACAAAAATCAGCTATACACAACATTAATTTTAAATATCAAAATATCCTGTTACAAATGAAACTATTCCCCCCCAATCAGATAACACGCCCAGATGTTTCTCAAGTGCTTTATTTTTATTGCTTTCCATAAAAACTGTCTTCAGTATTTTACAGAACATGACAAACTGCGGACAGCATATAAATTTCCAAAGCACTTCACTTAATTACAAAATGCTTGTTAAGGTCCTTAATCATATTTTATGGGAAAAGTTAATGGCAATCTTGGCATGGTGCCCAATTTGGACAATATTTTCTAAACTATTTGAAATGAACAAGAATGAAATCATAGTTCTTTGTCTGCAAATGTGATGCTGGTTTTGCTTCTAAAAGCCTTGCAATTTCTCTAAACTGTAGCAGAAAAGCCTTTCTTTAAAAAAAGGTAGAAAATCCAATAGGCATTAAAACTACAGGGGGTTACTGCTGTGTTCCACTATTGTAAGATATCCCCTATGTAAAAATGTCAAATAATGAGACAAGTATCTCAGGGAAAGCTTACACTGGAATGAGGTAACGGACATCTTAGGGTTCAAAAAGAAAAATCTATCACAAGATGAATGCTTTCCTAAGATCTTTTCCCAGAACTTGAGTACAAAGGAGATGCAGAAGTACTGATGTTTTCTTAGTGAAGCATTTTACAGGGTACTCTCCAAAATTCACCCAGACATGTAAAATCCTGAAAATCTGAAATATCAAAAATTGAACCCTAAGGAGGCTCCAAACCTGTAGAGACCCACATCCCTGAGGAACTTTGTATATGCAAATAATTCAAGCAAAGTCAAGTTTCTAGTCTTACTCTCAGTTTGTTGTTCCAGGAAGCCCATAGGGTTATCCTAGATGTTGATGACCTTTTCTTTGAAATACAAAGATAATAAAGAAGTGACTGGAGTGGGGGAGAGGGGTGAGGGCAGGTAATTGGGTTATGGCATTAAATAGAGGCAAGTTGGGGGTTCTGCTCTAGAAAGGCTTTGCTTTGATGTTACAGTAGAGAAGAATTTAGTCTTTTATATTTTCTTCATCACTGTGGCATACATATAAATAAATTCATACTGTCTTCAACAGAGGGATGGAAATATATTTCAATTCTACTTGATTTTCAATCCCTTGGTCACACGATATTCAAGATCATGTAGATAAGCACGGGCAACGACATGGCAAAGGATACATCAGTACAGAGATGCAGAATCAGGATGTATTAGAATTAGCATCCCTAATTATTTTCTTCATCTCAAACTACAAAGCATGTATTTATGACATAGATAAATAATATCTCTGTGTATTTGCATATATATGCACACATACTTTTGCATTTCTTTAATAAAAGAAAGTCTTTTTCCATAAAAATTCTTTTTCTTCTGGAGAAAAGAAGGTTGAGGGGAGACCTTATCACTCTCTACGACTACCTGAAAGGAGGGTAATCTCTTCTCTCAAGTAACAAGCAATAGAACAAGAGGAAATGGCCTCAAGTTGTGCCAGAGGAGGTTTAGATTGGATATTAGGAAAAATTTCTTCACCGAAAGGGTTGTCAAGCTGCCCAGGGAAGTGGTTGAGTCACCATCCCTGGAGGTATTTAAAAGATGGGTAGATATGGCACTTAGGGACATGGTTTAGTGGTGGACTTGGCAGTGTTAAGGTTAACGGTTGGACTCAATGACCTTAAAGGTCTTTTCCAACCTAACTGAATCTATGATTCCTGGCTTACTCCAGGCACAAAGTGACAAACCAGCTTTTGTCAGTTGCTACTGTAAGTGTAATCAAACAGAACTGTGGGAAACAGTGCAGTCTATGGGGAGGGGGATGTGACTCTAAGGTGAGACAACCAAAATACACACAGAAAAGAGGAGAATAATTAGATTCAGTTAAGCACAGAAATACCTACATGTGGGAAGGGGTTTCACGAAAATTTCAAGAAATGAAATTTAAGGGCTTTCTTGGCAACTGTCTGCTTTAGTGGAATAGGCTGGGAGCACAGCTGGGACACAGGCTTTCAACCGTAAAACCGAATTCCTAAGAAACTGGACTCTTAAACAGAGGGGATGATTCTTCATAGTGCTCCTCATTTTCTCGCAAGCCTGCAGCACCTGGCTAGCCTACTAGTCTCCCACCAATTTAAACTCTCTCCGGGTTGGGAAGAGGGCATGTTGAGAAATTAGTCCTAGGATGAGTACAAGTATCTGAGGTGCAAACTGAGGAGGATGCTTGCAAAGAAACAGCCCTACTATCCCAGCTGGCACATCACAGCCCTACTCTTGTGTTATAAACACACAAGCAGGGGATCATAGAAATGTGAAGACAGAAAGTCATGGATGACAAAAAATGGAAAAAAGTACCATTTCCTCTATGTAACACTGCCCACTTTTCACATGCTACATTTTAACCCCTATTTTTCCAGGAATCTAGTCTCCAGTATATCTACCTACTTCCAAGATTATTTGCAACCATCCTATTTGTGATGTGAAAGGGAAGTTCTTGGGCCACAGACCAGTTACAGCTGCCTTCCTGCTTCTCCCATCATCATCCAAACAGCCAAATTCACACTGAACCCATTAGTACTAATTGCTTCCACATTTGCCTTTCAGACAGTAGATGTCTCCTTTCAGGCTCCTGAGATTCCAGACATGGAATACACTGTTAAAAAAGACAACATGCCAAATAGTCATTGGGTGGTCAGGATTTCTACTACAGCTACGAGCTGTACAAGCTGCAGGCTTGGCCTGGATTCCTATCAGTGACCAGGAGTGAAAGAAAAGGCCCCACCTCCGATGCCAATACATGTTCTCTGAGTTTGCAGAGGATAAGGAAAGCAGAACGAAGCAGATGTCCACCTCAGTGAGCAAAGACTCATACATGCAATCTAGCAAGACACATAATTTTCCATTTCAGAACACTACGTATAAAAAATACTGATCATACTTTGTCAAAAGTCTAAAGAAACAATGAATTTACACTCACAGAAAGAGCATAGCACTGGAAGAGGGAAAAAAACCAAGCTAAATTCAAGCCAGCTGGCAATATCTTTTAGACCAGCTAGACAAATTTAATTTACTTTGTCCAAGATCTCTCTATTCTCTCTCTGGCCTTGCTTCACTTAGATGCAATGAATCTTAATTTCTGTTCTACCTAAAATGCTTCTCATTACGTTCATCAGGAGACAAATTTAGCTATTATTTCCTTGTTATGTCCTTCAGAGTGAATGCTTAATTTTCAGTCTCTCCTTCGTAAAGATTCTGCATTTAAAGGGAGTTCAGCCACGAGTATCTAGTTCATTTGGAACCAAATTTTAAAAATCTAAAAGGCATTAGATTTCCAATTTTTACAGTAATATAAACTACCTGATAAATTTGTGTATGTAGCATTGCAGTCCAGTTTTACTGTTGCTTTTTTAAACACAACAGAATGTATCAAATATCTAGTATAGAAAATAGAAAAACAGTTTTTCACCTGCTTTATAAATATCCCACTGCACTGAAAAGAAAATGTTTTCATCGAATCACTCTCTGAAACCTTTAACTCTCCTTGGGTTACTCTCTTCTGATTTTGATGGCAATGACAAAACCTGTTAATGCTGCTTATTAACATGTCGTTCTCTGAAGTGGATAGACACGAGGGAAAGGAGAGCAAGACTAAAATCACAGGACAACAGCGGCACAAGAACAGTGTAAGCTTCTTAACCACACCAGCAATTTGGTTTGGAAAAGCTTTCCACTGGAAACAGTAGGGGAAGAAATCTGCCAGTTTTAAGGTGGATTTTAATGCATTTATTACAGGAATTGATATATGATCTGGTCTTTGTGATAACGCAGGTATTGTCTTGAGGACCCATTGGTTTGTTCCAGAGACAGACAAGCTCTTTCTTTCATAGTAATTAGCTATCTCTAAGTGGATATGTCCTTTATGTCATTGTATCTCATTTATACAAAAGCAACTATTAGAGAATTTTAGTTCAGCCTGAAGCCATGAGTGCCATCACATCTATTTTCTGCTTTGACTAAATTATACAGGATACGGAAAACATCAGCCTGCCAAGAAGCCTGCAGTTTGAGAGGCTGCTGTGCGTGTATACGTGCATGTATAAATAAAAAAGATGTTATATTCCTCAGACAGTTTTTGTTCCATGCTTGCATAAATTCTAGGGGCAGAAATAGTTTCCTTTTCTTGTCTTTTTAAAAATTAAAAGAAACAAGGAAACCCAACAACATGAAAACCTCATGGATTATAACATCCCTGAATAAAGAATTAAATTAAATTTGCCATCATTCTGTGGAGGGCTACTTACACCATAAAATAAAGACAGGAGGCTTCAGACAGAGAAACTGTTTGAAGTTACATTGTAAATGAAACACTTCAAAATGACAAATATTACATTCAGCGTAATCAAATGTTCAGTGTAATGAGGGTAGTTAGCTAAATCATTTGTCATTAGATTCACTGATTATAATTGCTTCCTTAGCATAACAGACTTGCATTTACCTCCTAAAATGATATCCAAGAAAGCAGCAACATAGGAGAAAAAAACCCACAAAAAATAGCCTTTTCCCTTTACTGCTTGCTTTAATTTTTCTTCTATTACGGCTGTACAACAGGCTACAAAAGTAGCTGCCAATAACCCTGGACACAGCTGACTTCAAAGAATAGTTCCAAATCACACAGAATGGTAGGCAGGAAGGAAGGAACATTTTTTCCAGACCTTCTTTGTCTATTGATGCACAGGCAAGTTAATTACTACACAGTGGTAATTAGCACCCACACCAGTGGAGGGGATGGATAGCAGTCCTCAGCTGCCTTTCCCACAGCATGATCCTATCTTTGGAGTGAAGAACTGGGTCATTATATAGTCAGGGGCATCACAAGAAAGTGCCATGCTGGGGATAAAAGAAAAGTTATGGGAAGGTAGAGCTCTCCTAACCTCACCTTCATCTATTATTTTGCTTATTTCCCTCTGAATATTCCCAATCCAAGCCACCATAACATCAGGAACCAAATTTTAAAGGTGTTTAGATATCTAAATGCAAGCATAGGTGCTGAAGAGGCATGTTTATGAATCCAGAAGCTGGTGATTTCACTAATTTCTCATCAGCTAAAAGTTATCTGCATAGACAGGTATATTGGTATGCAGTTTTAGGCACCTATATTCCACCCAAGTTTGCTCTTGCAGTCATCAATGTGCAGTGAACTTGTCCTGGTTTGAGGTAAAACAATCAATTTTCTTTTCAGCAATTTTACTTTTCAGCTAAGCCTCTTCTAACTAACTGAACTCTCTGAAATTAACGGCCTATCTTTCCGACAGCGTCCGCTTCTAGAGTGATAAGACCTGATTTTTTATAGTTGATGCCAAGGAATGGGATGCAGAGAGGCTCTTGCTTATACTCATTGCTAGAACAACCAAGGCCAGCCAACTTTGTTACGTGCCCCATTGGAGGGTCAGAAGCAGAAAAGCGTAGAGGGGTCACACCTGCAGGGAGGAGCGGACAGGACAGGTGACCCAAAACTGACCCACAGGGTATTCCATCCCATCTGCCTCCTGCTCAGTGTAAAAACTGAGGGATCAAAGGGTCAGCCTCTCTTTCTTCAGTGGCAGGGTCCAAGGAGGACTCTGTCTGTTCATCTGCCTTTGATCCTGATCCATGCATTCCTGAATCCTGATCTGGAATCCAGTTCCTGTCCGTCGCTGAGTCCAGTCTGGGACTTTCCCAGCGCCTGCTGGTGATGTGATTGTCATCCTGGGAGCTCAATACGGCTTTGTATATATTGTATATATTTCATTATTTTTTTATTATTATTTTAGTAATATTTTTGGTAAAGTAGTTCAGTTTCTTTTTAAACTCATAAGTCTCTTTTCTCTCTCATCCTTATCTGAAGGGGAGAGAAGCAAAAGAGAGCATCTGTCGTTCGTTTTAGCGGCCAGCCCAGCCCATACGACAGAGACCCAGAAGCTGGAAGCATACTTGGTACAGTCATAGCCCTGCACCCCAATGAATGACCTGTGCCCTGAACATCCTCTCTGCCTTTGAGATACGTCCCTCATGTGCACATATATGTCCAAGAAAAAACTCTTAAAGAGCAGATGTGCCTGGACCTTTCTGATTAAGAAACTAACCAGGAGCATCTGTAGAAAATTCCATTTTAATAGAAAGTCATAGGAGGGACCCAATTTCTCCCAGAAAGAGAATTCACAGATTAAAAAAAAAAAAAAAAAAAAAAAA
>VFFE01005630.1:4303-32072 GCA_008921705.1 Burhinus oedicnemus
GGGCTCCGCTCCGCTCCCCTCCGCGCCGCGCCGCCGGGGGGCCGAGCGGCGTGTCCACCTGCCGGCCCCGCCGCCCGTCAGTCCCGCCATGGCGCTCGGCGGGGTCGGTCGCGGCGGCGCGGCGCGGGCCGCCTGGCCGCGGCTGCTGGTGGCGGCGGCGGCGGCGGCGCTGGCGCTGGCGGGGCCGGCGCTGCCCGAGGTGCTGTTCCGCTGCCCGCCCTGCACGGCGGAGCGCCTGGCCGCCTGCCCCCCGGCCGCCCGCCCGCCCTGCCCCGAGCTGGTGCGGGAGCCGGGCTGCGGCTGCTGCCCGGTGTGCGCCCGCCTGGAGGCCGAGGCGTGCGGCGTCTACACGCCGCGCTGCGCCGCCGGCTTGCGCTGCTACCCCGACCCCGGCGCCGAGCTGCCCCTCCAAGCCCTGGTGCAGGGACAGGGCACCTGCGCCCGCCGCCGCGACACGGCCGAGTACGGCGCCAGCGCCGAGCGCCCCGCAGGTGAGCAGCGCCCGGCACCGCGCAGCCGGCACCGGCGACCGCGGGTCAGGCGGGGCGCACGGAGAACCGCGCACCGAGCGCCCGGCGCGGCGTGCTGGGCACCGCGCACCGCGCCCGGGCGCTGGCGATGGGGCACCGTGCGCTGGGCAGCGAGCGCGGGGGACCGTGCGTCGTGCCCTGCGCACCGGGCGTGGGGTACCGCGCACCGGGCAGCGAGCGCCGGGGGCTGGATACCGGGTAGCGACGGGGCAGCGGGGCACCGGCACGTCCAAGGGACAAAGGGATCCTAAAGGGTGGCCCAGAGGGGAACCTCCCGGGGCAGAGGGACCCCTCGGGAGGGCAGGAAAGGGGGATCCGTGCGGGAGAGGAGAGAGAGAGGGTCCAGGGAGGGGCAAAGCGGGCAGGAACGAGAGGGACGCTGGATGCGGGGAAGGAGCGTGAGTGCCTCCCTGGGGGTGTGGGGAAAAAGGGGGATTTGGGGGTGCAGCTACCCCGGGGGTTAGAGAGGGAGGTTTCCTTGGCAGAAAGCAGAAACCCCAGGGTCGGGGTGTAATGGGGGGGCGGTGGGGTGCGGGGACTGCCCCGGGGGCAGGGTGGAGGCTGGTGTCTTCTAGAGAAGAAAACCCATGGGTGAAGTTTGGGGAGATGCAGCTGAGGGGGAGTCCTTCGGGGAGCAGAGGGAGGAGGAAGTGCAGATTTGGGTTTGATGGGGGAGTAAAAGCACCCTGGAGGGTGCCGGATGCCCCAAAGATACGGGGAGAAGCGATCCGGGAGCACCATATGTTGCCTGATGGGAAGGGTGGGGTCGGGGGGCTGCGGGGGCCCTGCTGTGTGCGGACTCCGTTCCCTACGGCCACCTTCCCAGCAGAGCCCACCTTGGAGCTGGGGTGGCCACTGCCGTGGGGATCCCCCCTGGTCCAGGCACTGGGTGCCAGCGGGAAGAGGAGCGTCCCCCGAGGGCACAGCCCCGAGGACGGGGACGCCGACAGGCTCTTGACCTGTTGCTGCGATTGCTGCGGGAGGGAGCGCTCCTGGGGATGCCGATACAGCAGAGCTTGGTTTTATTAATGCCTCCTCTCTCTTGCGATCAGCTGCAAGCTCTTTCCTTCTCCACGGGATGTTGAAAATTGCCGAATCGGGTCTGGGAGTTGAAACCAGCGCTTTCTCCTTTGAAATCGCCCCTCCTTGACTTCTGCCTCCTTGCTGGTTTTGCTCCCCTGGCTAAGACTGGGGCTCTGACCCTGTTTGCATAACTAGTTCAGCAGCACGACTTTGAATTCCCTCCCTTCCCTCTTGCGGAGGCTTTATTTAAAAGCGCTCCGACCCGGGCTGTACCTCTCGGCTTCGCTCCCCGGCAGGATGGGAGCGCAGCCGGGGACCTGCGCACGCTGCTCCGCTCGGAGGGGAGAGATGGAGAGAGGGGGATGAAGGAAAACAGGCAGCAGGGGAAACTTTTGCACGTTGCAAGGTGCTGCTTCCGTGCACCCAGGCTGCGACTGCTGCGGTCCCCACTCCTGTCCCCTCTCCTGTCCCCGTCCCCCCGCCCCCTTTGCCCAGCTGCGAAGGGCTGTAGAGAGCCGGGAATCTGGCAAACATGTTGATGTGAAATCTTGCTTGACTACAGAATATGAGTGTCAAGGGAGTGAATTTTACACTCTCCAGAAGAAACCAAGGGCATTGAGATTTAAGGAATCTGGGGCTGACTTCCAGGCTTATGCTTTTACAAGAAATTGGGGGGGTGAGGGAGAAAGCATTGCAGTGATGGGCTGAGAGGTGATTTTCTGACTTAATGCTGCTTTTTTTCTTTTTTTTTTTCTTTTATGGACTTTATTTCAGAATTTTTATGTTACTTTATTGGGTATTTTGCTTGATTTTATTATCCTTATTCCTTTATAATGCATGTGATTTATTTGACCGTATCTCCGTGTGTAATACACACACACGTAAATAGCACAATTTAAGAACACTTTAATGTATGTGGTGCTCTGTAATGTCCATAGGGGGTGAATAATAAAAATACTGGCACATCCTTAACCAGCGTGATGTGAAACATGCAGTTGGAATATTCACAATCGAGCATGTCTTGGCAGAGGAGCCTGGACATCCAGAAAAGGGTTTGCTCTCTTGAGATTACAAAACTTTTAACAGGTTGTTGTAGCCATTAGAAAAAAAGCTAAAAAACCAAACCCACAACAAAAACAAGACCCGAATCTACTAGCTTCACGTGATAGTCTTCTGTTCAGACTCTCATCGTTGCTTCCCTCTGCAGTGTGTCTGCAAAACATATAGGAGGGAGAGTTTGCTTTTCATTTAAAGCAGTGACAGGGAAAGCGGTCTGGCACCCGAAGAGCAGGGAGTGGAATTCCCTTTCAAATGCTGATGTCAAGCTGGTTTCAAGAGTGCCCCGAGAGCAGGTTTTTGCCTGCAAAAGGCAGGTGTTGAGGCTTTTTCTTTCTTTTTTTTTTTTTTAAATGTGCTTAAAGGTATTTGCCCTTTTTCCCCTTTCCAGCTTGAAAAGGCTCCTTTGGCTGATTCAGGGCTGGAATGCAGAGCTCGTGCTATTCCTAAATTAAGAGGTTGGCAAGTTTTTTTGTCCCTGATGAGAGGCAGAACGATTGCCCAAATGAAACAAGGAATAAAACTCTGCAAATTCTCCTGCTGTGGCTCCAGCATTGTTTAGTCTTCCACTTAGGTCGGTAAAGCCAATCCTGAAATGGTTGTAGGCGGAAAGTAACATAAACCGCCATGTAGCTAGGAAGCAGAGGATGTTGCTCATTGCACAAGAGGCTTTGGGTATTTTGAAGATGTTGGGAATGTTGGAACGAAATCGCAGCAGTCTGTGGAAATTAGGCTGAGAACTTCCCCCCCCACCCCCCCCCGGGGAGGCGGGTGCACGAACTCCCACCGATGGTGGGAGCGAGACAGAGGCTCAGCACCTCCAGGGATCAGTGCCGCTGAAATAGTTTTGTTGCCACTGGACCACGCTGTTTTGCAGTTTATTTCAGGTCATCGTGCAATAAACTTTATGTACTGCTGACTGGAACCACCTGAACTGGGGACAGAGGGCTGTTACTGTGGACGCGAAGCTCGCGGAGAGTTCGTGCCAGTCTTGAGTGTGTTTATTCTTTCAGCACCTCAGCAAGATCGGCATGTTGTTTTGCAGATGGACTAAATGATGTGCCCGAAATCCGCCAGGACACAGGGAGCAAACTGAGGACTGTCTGTACGTCATGTTAGCAGCCTGTGTCCTGCCAGATAATGTCCCAGTCCCTGATAGCCATCTTCTCTCCAAGCAGGTCTAGGGTGGCCTAGGACCAGATGGGTGGCCTAGGACCAGATGGGTCCTGGAGACACAACGTGCTTTGAGAGGCGTTTCAGGTAGCGTTGAATCTCTCAATCTTTCCAATCTCAGCTGGAGGGTGGGGTTGCTGCCTTCTGCTTTGGCCATCAGGAACTGGAATCAGGGGCTTGTGTGGTCTTGTCCAGGTCTCAGCTGCAGTGGCCCTCTCCCTTCCTTTAGCTCTCACCTTGTGTCAAGAGTAGGGTGGTTCAGGAGCTAATCCTGCCGAAAGCCAGCCCCAGGAGACAAGTCAATGGTTTTCTGTCAGACCTGAACTGGCTCAAGGTGCAGCAGGGTGCCAGTGCTGCTCCAGGGTGGGAACTTGGTGTTAGGAGGTGGAGCAGGGCACATCTTAGCGATGTCAGCAAGTGTCCTAAATTGTTTTGCCCGAGTTATGAGAATAGCTGAAGAACATCTGTTTTCTCCTCATGGAGACAAGGTCCTAGGAATAAAACTTGTTTCACTCTGAAAAAAGGGTTCTTGAGCCACTGTTCAAAGCTGACCAGTTAAGGCATTTTTTTTTTCCCTTTGCCAGTGTGGTTCAATTGGGTTTGTAGTATTGTTTTATTTTGTTGTTGGGATATTTGTACTAATTCAGTGGGATCTGCCTCAGAACCCACTGCTGGCTATTGAGTCCTGCTTTGGAATCTCACTTCTTTATTAAAACAAATGTGGTTTTTTTTTAGTCCACGCCAGTGCAAAGTAACCTTTCCAAATGGAAAGAGAGCTGTGCAAAGAATGCGGCCCCAGGCAAACTTGAACTTGCAGGGCTGGGGTTGCCTCGTTCACCTGGTCAGGGACTCCACTTTGAACTCCCATGATACAAAAACAGCGTCACAAGAGTTAACTGTTAAAAACGCAGCTCATTTTAGCATCCAACTAAAATCCTTATTTGGGTAGCCCCAAATGCCACACATCCTTCCTTAGGGGTCAAATGTCAAAACCTCCATTTCCCCTTGGCAGGCAGCTGCTAAAAGACAGTTTAATGTATTGCTCCAAAACACAGAAGACTGAGGTTGGAGGTAGCATAATGTAAGTGGAATTTGAACAGCAACTTGAAAACCATGCCAGTAATGCTATGAGTACATTTTTCATGTCCACTGAGTTGCCAGGAAGACTTCTGCTTTTCTCCTGCTTTTACAGGGAGAAGAAGCGTCCGTCATGATCTGCACGTGCATGTGTGTATGTGTCCTTCCGCCCCCACAACTTCTGACCCCGTCAATCAAGTTGGTCAGATCTAGCACAGCAGTGGAGGTCCTGAAGGCACTCTGTTGCTAAAAAGTGGGTGAGGGGTAGAGGAAAGCCAGGCTATGAGTGTCCCCCTTGTCCCGTGTTAGATGCCTCTGGAGGCAGAAGCACATGAGCAAGAGGGAGATTAGTTACGAGTGCTGCAACCAGGCATTCAGCCTCGCTTATGCAAGCTTGGACATTACTAGACTCCAGAGAAGCCAACCGCAGGAACAAAATCCACGGGAGTGTGTTAATACGTCCACGGCCACTACAGCAGCTCTGCCCAGGCTAAACCGAATGTCTGCCGAGCTCCTTGCCGTGGAAGAAATTACTAAAAGTGAAATGCAATTAATAACAGCTCTAAGGATGATATATGAATGAACCCCCCCGCCCCAGCTCATCTCTCCTTGCTGCCTCTGGGGATGTGCCAGTAGGTGGACCAGGTCTCCAAGCTCCTTTGTGGCATCTGTGTCTGGTCAAGAGCTAACCTGGTTGGGCCCTGGGCTGGCTGTCATCTTTAAGTGTTAAGACAAGAAATAACACCTTGTGGAGCAGCTTCTTGAAAATAATCCTACCTCCTGCCCCAGTCCCACTTGAGTTTGCTGCAGGGGGGGGTGATGGTGGTGTGAAAATGGTGGTTTGGAGGGAATGGGAAGCTTGGGAAGATTTCAAGGCTCTGGCCCAAACAAGAAATGTGTTTTCATGCTGTCCCTTGGCAAATGATCTGTTTCCTTCTTGCCCTCTGCAGTTGTTTCCTTTCCTCTGGGTTCAGGCTCGTACGCGCTGAGCATGGTATTTGTCAAGGGAACAGCAAGAAGCCTTGTCTGTGAGAAAGTCCATGTCGTTTGTTTTATCCACATCCAGGAATTGAGCTGAGATAAACAATTCAGGAGGCAAAACAGTGAAAACTGGAATGTGAGAGGTGTGTTTGTGTATGGCTCCATACTAGACCTGGCTGCAATATTAGCTGGGGTTAATTTATCTGCCCGATGAGTGGCTGTTGCTGTTACCCACAAATACGACTGGATTTGTGAAGACAGGGTTTCATCCCAGTGGTCAGCACTACTCCTGTACCTGTTTTTCCTGGTTGCGTGTTCAGCGCTAGGGACCTGGGAGGAACAGCAGGTTCCCTGGTGGATTTTTTGCCTTTCTGCTTGGATTGAGCAATTCCAGCTTTCTGAGCATGGTTGCAGCTGCCTTCCCTGCTGGGGCTCTGATTCCTTCAGGGAATCCTTCTGCTTTAGGCAGACAGAGTAAGAGGAAGGTCAAAATAAAATGTAAAGTTGCTTTTAAGGCATTTCTGTTATAGGCGGAGGGCTGAGCTTGGTGTTGTACTGAGTTTCCAGGTGTAAGGATTCCTGGTTTCTTTCCTTGAATCAGGGTGAAATACGTAACTTTGACCCAGTGGCCGCTTAGCAGACCCTTTCCATAGCAGAGGGATGTAAACCTGTTGTCATTGCGTGCGCTTCCACCCATCTTCATCCCTGGCTCTTCCTTGGGGAGGTGCTGCCTAAATCAGTGCATGTGTGACCACTTTTGAGGGTGTCGTTTAGCAGCACATATGGAACACATTGGGCTTGGCTTTCCAATGTGTCCTTGTTGACTATTTGCATCTGCCAAAGAGGCAAGTTTGTCCTCAGTGGAAGAGTGAGGCTTTACCAGGCGGCATTAGCCTTGTGGAGAAGGCTGCATTAGTGCCCCGTGTCTGCCTGGGGGAAGGAGCTGTGTTACGTGTCCCTTTGCTGTGTGCCATGCAACAACATGCTGCTTGCTGCAACATTGCTGCAGAGTGTGCGGTGGGCTTTGGAGGCTAACCACAGTGCAGGCTCCTGGTGTGGACTCAGGAGAGAAGGAAAAATCCTTTCTGGGGGTCATAGAATCATAGAATCATTTAGGTTGGAAAAGACCCTTAAGATCATCTAGTCCAACCATTGACTTGACTCTACCAGGTCTGCCACTAAACCACGTCTCTAAGCACATCTACATGACTTTTAAACACATCTAGGGATGGTGACTCAACCACCTCCCTGGGCAGCCTGTTCCAATGTTTGATAACTCAGTGAAAAATGTTTTCCTAATGTCCAGCCTAAACCTCCCCTGGCACAACTTGAACCCATTCCCTCTTGTCCTATTGGTAGCTACTAGGGAGAAGAGATCAGTGCCCATCTCACTACAGCCTCCTGTCCTAACGTGCAGATTATTCTTGGCTGCCTTTCATCCCCGCTGAGCTGATCTTGTTGCAGTCATGTCCCATTCCCTCCCTGTCCTTGTGCACATCCTTATGGTCCATCATATAGGTCTTGGTCCTTGTCTGGACCTTGGGTGAGCCATGCTGGGGAGTTAACCCAACCAAATGTTCACTTTTCTGGAAGGATGAGTTTTCTGCCAGCTTATCAGATTGCAGATCCAGTCTTATTACTGTTTCCAGAAAGACAAACTACCTTCAGCAGATTGAGTCTCTGACTGAAACATCCTTGCCCACCTTCAGCAATCACTGCCAGCAAGCTAGGTGTTTCTCATTCATGAACTGGCCAACTGTGACCTCATTAAATGTGTGAGTTGACATATAATTACAAGTGAATTGTCCTGGGCAAAGGGGTTACTGCACTGTTATCAGAGCTTTGCTGCAGCCCAGCATTTGACAGCTTGTTGTAACTGCATTATTGATTGTCTTCTATTCAGTGTTTTGCCCCACACGTAGTTTAGCTAGACACCAGTGGGAAGATAAAGTCTCTTGCTGCATCAGCTTATGGTGGAAATAAATTGTTTTAGAAAGGAAAGGGTCAGTAATCACATGCCTTTCTTACAGACTGGAATACTGGGAAACATCAGGTCACTTTTATAAGCCTTAAACTATCCTTTGACATTGCAGCTTTTATTCTGAAGAAAGCTGCACTGTGCCTCTTGGCTGGTAAGGGAACAAGTTCACTGCCTGGTGCTCTCTGTAGTCAAAGATCCCATTAATTCTGCCGGCCGCGAGGAACGATTTCTTGGTATTTCATTCTGAACTGTAATTGAGAGTGACACAAAGCGCTGGTGGGAATTGGACCGTGTTGAAATCCCTGCTTTTCCTTACAATTTTCTGCAGATAAAACAGCTCAGGTGGGATGAGGGGATTTCTAATGCTCTGCCCTTGAAATTAATAATGTCTCCAACACCTTACTGACTGGAGGTGAGATTAGAGAGGAGTTTTTGTGCCTCCTCGCAGCTTGTCCTTGTAGCCAGGTGATGCAGGATACATACAATGGTGACATGCTGTTGGAGTCACTTGCACAGCATTGTCTATGGGAGAGTCCTGTAGTCTTATAGTGTCAGGAAAATTCATGAAGCCTTGCCCAGTACTTCTGCTGGAGACCACAACAAGATTTCCCTGCAAGATCTTGCTTTTCAGACTTCAGCCAGGGCAGTCTGTTCTCAGGTCTTCTGGCTAGTTGTAGAAGATCCAGTCTATGCTAATGGACTTCTCTTGGCTAGGTGAGGAGGTTGTCTGATAACCTTCCCACATTTTCCTCTTGCTGTTTTAAAACTAGAAAAGGGTGGGCACCTAATGTCCACATCCCAGGAGTGCTTGCTGTTTAGTCTGGGGGGACTGGTGAGTTGTTGAAGGCAGTTTTGTGCTTTTGAGTGTCCTCCAAGACATTTTCGGTACCTCAGAAGATCAGAAGTGTGTCCCCCAGTATGGCCTGTCTCCTATAGGGTAGGGAGTGCCCTGTGTTTTGGAAGTCCCAAACTTGGCTCTTGAAGGGAGCAGGACAGAACCTGAGCGGCCCCAGTGAAGGCAGAAGAGCAGAAGCAGTGAAACTGGCCAGAATCTGACCTTTTTTTGCATCTGGAAAGTTGCTTGGGGGTCATTTTCTGTTTGAATCCAGGAGGTTTTGTCTGCGGCGCTCGGCACGCCGTTCGGCTGCGAGCTGAGCCGGGGGAGATGCAGGTTTTGCGACCGGTGCGATGGCAGCCCTCCCACACAGCCCATGTGGAAACGCTTGTCTCCCGTTGCTTTCAGCGGGCGAGCGGCTTGCCTCCATCTGCTGCTGTTTCATCTGGCACTTCAAAAGCAAGCAGAAATGGGGAGAGGAACTCAGGTTTAGCAAAGAGGAATGGCATGAGGAGGAAGAGCGGGAGGGGTGGCCAGTGTGGGGCTTCATCCTCCCGCTCCATTGGAGCCCAGGGCTGGCACTGGAGCTCTGCCCCATAGCCCCAGCAGGGCTGTGGAACTACTGAGGCTGTGGATAATGTGGGGTGCCTGGTTTGGGAGCTCCTCGAGGTACCTGGTTTGTGTCCTCTGGGTCCTGGCCACCATGAGAGTTCAGTGTGGGGGTTGTAGGGTTAGGGTGGTTGACCACCATGGTGTTTCTGTTTGCAGTGAGGCTAACCCAGGAGCCCCAGGGCTTTCCGTGGCTGTTTTCTGTTTCTCCTGGTCCTCCTCACTCAACCTGCAGTGCCAATTCCAGCTGTATTGGTGAATTGTCTTGCTCCTGGGGGACACTTGTCAATCCACTCTCCATGCGGTAGCTGGTTTGCTCTTCTAGGTTTGCAGCTGAACCAGGGCAAGGAAAATGCTGAGTGATGACACCATAATGAGTCCTACCACTGCTTTCTGAAGGTTGGAAGAACTGCTCCAGGCTCCATCCCAGGCTCTGGCAAGGCATTTCTTAGTCCAGCTGGTGAAGGACAATGTTCCTGTGGTGGAACCTTCTCCCTGTGTGCACTACTGGGCTCCAACAGCCATTGTTTTTCTAGCACGGTACCCACCACTAACCAAGGGCCATGAGTTTGTTATGATCCCTGATGTGTAGAGGGCACTTTCCATTCTTCTGAATGTCATATGAACCAGACTGATGGAATAGCAGAGAAATCACTGCAGCACCATCTTGATCTGACTGTGGTGTGAATGGACAGGTAAATCATCTGCCATGATGGAAACTGGGATGAGGAGGCCTAAAGCAATGGGTGGCCATGGTAGGGCACCTTTTCCTTTGGCCATAGTGAACAGTGCTGCCTCCATGGCTTGTGCAGAGGTGATCTGGGGAGGATTTTGTTTAGACTGTTAGAAATCCAGCTTGCTACAGATAGTCCATTACACAGGACATTTGGGGCAGAAGGTCTGGATTTCTAGTGGCGTTCAGGGAATATGGCCATTCCTGGGACTGGATGGTGGGACAGCACTAGAGGTACTATTCTGAGGGTAACCTTCTAACCCATCACTTAATTTAAAGAGCAGTCCAGAATTTGGGGAGAAAAATGAGACTATGGCAAAATGGTGCCTTGTTACACAATAGGTCGGCTCCCTGTGGGTATTCTGAGTAATTTTGTTGTTGTTGATTTTAGTGACTAAAATAAGTTTATTCCATGCTTTTTTTTCTTGCCAGGCCCTGCAGACCCTGTCACCCCCAGCTCACAGGCAGAGAGACAGATTCCATTAATTATTGTGCATTATTGAGGGATTTTGGTCGATGAGGTTCTTGCCCGGAATTTCTCTGTGGAGGAGCCCAGCTTCCCATTACCCGCAGATGGGACCTGAAAAGCTCAGCCTCCTAACACACCCAGCTGGGAGGTGGGAATACAACTCCTGACGTCTCCAGGACAAATTCGATACCCCGCTCCCTTCAGGGCGTGTGTCACTGAGGGCATCGCCAAGGCTGGGCAGGTGAAAACAGCCGGTCTGCAGAGCTTGGAATAATGCTGAAATGCCTGATTCGGGCTGATTTTGGAGGTCTAGACCTGGGGCACAGGACTGGGGCATGCTTGTTCTTGGGGGCACTGGGAGGAATCTGGCATGGAGCCCTCTGAGGCAACTGTCTTGTTTAGTAAAACTCGGGCTGTGGGAGTTGGTGTGAGGAAATAACAACATCCACTTTGGTTTCTGCAGTGTCTGTCTCAGGGGCCAGTCGGGTGTTGCAGGAGGCCACAGGAATCCTGCTTGTGACCGCAGCCAGATTAATGGCCATTTTGGCAGCTTTTCAGGAGTGAGGAATTTGGCCACTTTCACAATAATGGCTAGAAATTCCACATGAATTAATTAGTTTTATTATGGGACATGTCCTTCCTGCTCCTCCAGGGCTGCCTGAAACACTGAACTCATTACATGAAGAAATGAAAATAGTACTAAAAATAAGAACTGGTATCCCAAGCCTTTGTGAGGAAACACACAGAGTATACCGACGTCCTCCACCAGGCGTGTTTTCCAAGCTGTGGCTTTTGGCCAGATGAGATCTAAACCCAAATTTTAGATCAATTGCAGCCGCTAAAACACCCCAGCCTGCTCCATGAGGGTGTCTTCTCTCAGCCTCTTGGCCCCTGCTCAGCTTAAGCCGTTCATCTAGGCTTCTTAATTACTCCCACAGTTTCAGTTTGATGCAGTGTTCAGGTCTGACCCTTGGATGTTGCACAGTGGAGGCTGCACAGCTCCAGACTGCTCTCCCCACAGGATGGGTTTCCATAGCATTGTTCCTACCTTGCAAGGACATCGTTTGCTTCTGTGGTAGTGAAGTGCTTGGAAATACCCTTGGGAAAGGGTGCTCTGCATTTGAGCTTTGTCAAGGGCATGCCATAAAAATGGCAGCATGGGACTTTGGAAAGGTCTACTCGAGAGTAGTCAGAATAATGTTAGATTGAGTAAATATTTTGGGAGCCCAGAGCTGATAACTTTCCCTTGCTTATGTTTGTGGGGAGTCAGCCTGTAGGAACTGACTGCCTCTCACGTGGTTTTTAAACAAAGGTTGTCCATGGACTCAGTGTGCTTTTATTTTAATCCCTTTTTAGAAGCGCTGATGTTGTCTTGAGATTTGCCTGCTGGTAAGGGGCAGGTGTGCAAAATGCATGCTGCTTGCTGGTCATTCCGGTGTTTGCTTTACGAATATGGCTTCAGATACTCGTGTTTGGACAGGGGGTTCTCCTTTTGAGTCTAACCCCTTCTTTCTGCCCAACCTCACCTTTGTGAACCAGGGTTTGTTTTTTTTTTTTTCCCCTTGTTTTGGATGAAGTGAGTTCAACATGGCAAAACTGACCAGGGAGGCGGTAAATTTCCTGCAGGTCTCACAGCACAAAGCGTGGTGTGGTTGGCGCTCAGCTCTCTTGGGAGCTGTGATCCTCATCCTACAGGGACTAAGGCCAGCTGAGCTGACAAAGGGCTGAAACACAAAATTCTCAGCATTAACAAAATGTGCCTCATAAAAAGAGTAAAAAATGATGATGCAGACATACATTCTTCTAATCTCAGACAGTTGGAAAGCTTCTGTCTTTCTAGTAATGTTTGTTATTGATTTCAGTCCTTGCTTTCCTCCATTTTTCTGTTTATTCTTTTTATCAGGCTGGTTTCAAGGATTTGTTACCTTAACCTCGACCTTTGCAAATTCAAACCACGCTGAAAGCGCTTGGGCAGTGCAGGTATCACTGGGCAGCAGACCAACATAGCCAAAGGTCAATCAAGCCCATAATCCTGCCTTAAGTGGCAGCCAGCGGTGCACAAATTGAGAATTTATGAAAAGAGTGTGGAGTGAGCCTTGCGAAGTGGGAACCATGCTATGGAAACCCATCACGCTGCCGTCACCACTCAGCCCGTGATTTCCAAAGCACAGCCCTGTCTGCCAGCTGCTCACAGAGGTACCTTCTGTGTTGTGTGAGCTGCCCTCCTGACTTCCAGCAGCGGGGATTCAAGCGCTGGTGGAGGCAAGCAAACCCTTGTCTGTGTACATCACTGTGGTGTCTTGAGGCTTCAGGATAGGAAGATCTCCACGTACAAGACCAATTTGGGGTTGCTCTTAAAAATACAGTTTGCTGCCTGTTCCTGTCTCCTGCTGCCTCGTGCTTCTGGGAATGACAGCCATGGCGAGAAGGGAGGTCCCATCACTTGGGCTGTGCCCAGTAGAAGCACAACCCTCCCCAGGTCTGTTTTTCCCCTGAGTTACGTGCTAGGAGAATTCAGCCTCCGGGTTGTGGTTGTTGGCAGTGTCCTGTCCCTTAGAACAGATCTGCCCTAGCAGAGCTGCAGTATCCCAGGTGACCCAAAAAACTGCTCGCGATTGAAATGCAGTGGCCCCCTATAAATATTTAACAGAGTTTGGGTTTTTTCCCCCAATTCTTCTCTTATTTTCCTTGCCTATGCAGGGATAGTCAACTGAATACGTATCCCCTCCATGGCATCCTGTGATGAAGCTGCGTTTTTGGCAGTTAAATTATGCATCTTGCTTGTCTCCCGTCATCATTACCCATGCTCAAGACCGACATTGAGCTCAGTGTTGAGTGTGTGAATGCTCCTGTGGGAGTGTTTACAACCCACTGTGGGCTGCCCACTGCCATATAAATTGCATCCTGAGAAACTCTGCAGAATCTGCGCTAAGCCTTTGCAGCTCTTCTCTTGAAGCAGTGGACTCCCATCAGATCTACAAAGATTTTGAATGGGGGAAGTTCCCAAAATTTTGTCCAAGAAAGAGCTGTGAATGGGAGGGACTTCAGGCTGTGTGGCGGGAAGCGTCTGCAATGCGAGACTGCAATTAGTGCGGTAACACAAGGAGGAAGGTGAGCAGCCAGCAGACTGGGCTGTGCTTTGGAAATCCCCGAAATCGCGGGCTGAGCGGTGTCAGCAGCGTGACCTGAGCTGAGCTGACTGCCTGACGCCGCTGGTACCTGGGGCTTCTTGCGCAAGGTGTGCAGTCAGCCCTGTACTGGAGTAACCCCGAGTCCGGTTGCTCTCTTCTCTCTCCAGCTGTGGAAGCATGCACGGTGCCCGGAGGGCATGTCGCCACAGCCTGGCAGGGACTGGGACATGGCTGATCAGATACTGTCCCCGTGATGGAGCTGGGGAGTTCAGCTAGCTTCGTTGCAGGAGCAATGCCCTGAGGTAGGGTCACTCACCGTCGCAGCTCAACATGGTGCGAATGCGATTTCCCCATCGTGATGGTGGTGAAGGGCTGCATTGCAGAGCCGGAGAGGTGGCGTTGGTCCCCCTCCGCTCGTGCGGCGCAGGGGCTGGTGCAGTGCAGCGCTGCCATCGTGTCCTGGCTTGCGTGTCGCAGGGAGAGCGGGGCTTTGCTGATTTCAGCTGGTGAGTCAGACCCTGAGCAGCCTCAGGCCAAGGTTGCAGGTTTGTCCTTTTTCCAGCTGGACACACGCATCTGTTTTAAGGCAGCCAAGGCACAGAGCAGGCGAGACTGAACCTCCCCGAAAACCCCGCAGCTCCCCAAGGAGCCAGCGCAGGGACCTCAGAGCGTGTTTAGACACCAAGGTTTGGGTAAACACGTGTTGCAATGCTGCCCAGAGAGACTTCTGTCGGGGGCTTTCCTGTAGAGAGACGTACCCAGGAAGCAGAAATAGCAAGTGACTAAACGTCACGGTTACATTCCTGCCGTCTGAAAAGAAGTCCCTTTTCTCTTTTGGCTGCGAAAATTAACTTCCCTTTTCTCCTCCCCGAGCGGGTGAGCTGGCTCCCGGTGGCCGTGCCCTCACGGCGGATACACAGGACGGTCCAGGTCAGGCTGAAAGGAAAACTCTCCTACTGGGGGCTTTTCACTGTTGTGTTCCTTTCTAAAGAAAATGTGCAGGACTTTTCCTGGCCCTTGTGAAGGCCAAGATGCAGGTCCGTAGCTGGAATAGGGTAAGACTGGCCTCATTTGGGAGGTCGGCTGGGTTTTGAGCCGCTCGCTTCCCTCCTGCATCCCCTGTCCTGCCCCCTGAGCTGCGTGAGGTGGGGGCTGGCAGCCGGCTGTTTGTTATTCGTGTAATTAATCACATTCCTCCCCAACTGTGATTCTGCTGCCCGCAGGCACAGACTGGCCATGGGCACCTGCGTTTGGCCTCTGCTGCACTGTGAAAGCCCCATCTGGGAGTCAAGGAAGCTGAGGCAGGTACTGCTGGGTGTGTTGTTCTCGGGGATACTTATCCTTTGGAAGACCCAGTGATGGGATTGTGTCTCAGGAGAGCAAGTTTCTTAGACTGAACAGCCTGCTAGTTGCTCCAGAAACCATGATGGTGCCACATGTCGCCAATTTGAAGATGCCAGGGTGAGGAAAACACTGAAAAGCGTCCAATGCAAAATCCCCTGGGATTTTTTTGAGTTTATTTTAATATTCTTTCCAATAGCAGAAGCCTGGACTTTTGCGGGATGACAGCCGGATGTGTGAGGAATGATCCAGCAGCTGCTGCACCCAGGAGAAGACAAGAGCTTGGTCCCGATTTGCAAAGGGCTTTTGAGGGCCCTCTGGGATCTCCATGGTGAAAGAAGAAAATATGCACCATTATACCCACGCTGACCATGTGCATTCAGGCCAGAGTGTTCGTCCCAGCCCCTCTTGCCTTCTTCCGTTGCTGCCGTTTTTTTCCCTAGAGCCCTGTACATTTTTCCCATTGCTTTTTTTTTGGTCAGCAGGTTTATTTTTTTCTCGCAGTGCAGTACTGCACTCTCTTTCTTCCTCTTGTTTTCTCATGCTGCAGCCTCACCTTCTCTCCCCGTGCCTGCTCTCAGATTTACTTTGCGTATTTTCAGCGGGGTGCTAGCAGGCTCATTTTGACCTGTCTGGCTCAGTGAAGACCTGCTGAAACCTGCTGTAGCTCCAGAGAGAGGAGCCGTCAGGGGCTGTCCCGCCGGGGTGGGAGGGTCAGGCACTGAGCTCTGCGTGAGCACGTCTGGGAGCCGTGGAGGTGACACGCTCTGGGTTTGGAGTATGGTGGCGTCCACATGTTCGTTCCTGCTTGGGGCTGATCATTTCAGTTTGGCTGCCAAACCATTAAAATCAAAAAGAAAAGAAAGACAAAAGAGCAAAATCTAAAGTTTTATTCAGGTAACTTTGAAATATTGGTGTTTCTCCTTGGGAGCACAAAGGAACCTCAAAGCGAGCTTGCAAAGATGTTGAGGGAGACCAGCAGCAAAAAAAGTTTCCCATTTGAGCATTTTAAAGAAAGCAAAGGGCATGAACAACCACATTCTCAAAAGTGGCCCTGAAGAGCATGCTAGCAGTTTACCCAGTGACCCAGGATATGTGAAAAGTGGCCCCAAACTGTTCCTTTGCCCAAGATGTGAGCACAGGCTATCTGGGCTCCCGCACTGTAACACTTGGGTCTTTCCAAATGATAACATTTCAGTTCACATAAGCAGCTGGTGGTGTTTGGGGGAGAGACTGGAGGAGTGCAGTGATCCCGCTTGGCTTGGTGAGCCTCCAGGATCTCTGACTCAGTGGGCGTGGAAGAGTTTAGTCCCAAATGGCCAGGCACTTGGTGGCTTGTGTTTTCATTGCTCTTCCAGTTCTTGCTGAAATTGTGCCATAAATGTACCTCCTTGGTGGAGCTGCTGGTACACAGGCTCCACTCCAGCCCACTGGCCTCAGTACCAACCACAGTCTTCTATTTCTTTTCCTTCTAAAAGCACCAGAAGGAAGCCTTGGGTTCGACCATAAGGAGACCTTTTTGACTTGGTTGCTGTTATTGCTGTGATTAAACCCAAACAAAACCAAAACCTGGAACATTTTCTGTATGTCCGGTTTTGTTTCCTTTTTTCCAGGTCATCAGCCAAACCAAAAGGCCCCAAACAGACCCCAGGTGTTTGCACAGTCCTGGTTTTCACGCAACGCACAGTTGCTTTATAAAAATGCATGCAAGAATTTTAACTACTTTGGAGTTTTCCTACTTGCTGTCTTTCTCAGGGGCATTTGGAGAGAGCTTCTCTTCTCTGTTACAGCTGTACTGAGATGTTTTAGTTCTGGCTTCTCCCTCCAAGATGGGGCAAAGAGAAGGCCATCAAGAAGTTATGGAGAGCGCAGCGTGACTGTGAACCCAAGCAGCCCTCGGAGGTGTTGGAGCAAAGCGCTGCAATGAGGTTTTCCTGGGGGTGTCGTTGACCCTCTGAACGGGTTAAATGTCTGCATCTGTAGCCACCGCTTTTACCCGCTCCTGCAAACTGAACGGGGCTTTCCTGGAAGCCCATCCCAAAGCTGGGGCTGGTGGCTTGCTGTCACGTAGAGCAATGCAAATCCAGTGCCTGGTCTGCACTTGGGCTGGTGCCCATCCAGTTTCCAGAGGGTGGGGGGGCAACTCCGCAAGGAAAATTTTCCCAGGTTTCAGTGAGCTGAGTGACCATCAGGGCACGTGGGCTGAGAAGGAAGCGGACCTTCATCTCTTAGCTCTTTTTCTCCAGTTACCTGAGGCGCTGTCTGTCTCCTCAGCATGCAAATTTCTCTCTGCTTTGCATCGCCCGTAATTCAAACCGGTGCAAATTGCTTTCCTCCGCTGCTGATATCCGTTTTCTGACTTAGCGTTTCTGCTGTCGTTGAGTTTTGGCCTTCACCCTTTGGGGGCTGGCACCCACTGAACCCAGCTGAGAATGTGGCCCTTTGTGCCGGAGCTGTTTGCAGGAGCCGGGGAGCTTTGCCTTCCCCGCTGCGAGCCTTTTTGGCCGGGGAACGTGTGCCCTTTTCTGGTGGGGAGGGATTTAGGGGTGAGGGGGAGGTGAGAGCGCTCCTTGTGCTGGAAGAAAAATGATGAATGACTCTCTTGTGCTTCTGAACAAAACCAGGAAATCAGGAGCGGGGGGGGAGGCAGAAAAGGAGGAAATGAGAAACAGTAAAGAGGCCTCCCCCGCCTTCATATAAGCAATCACTCCACAGCATCTGGAGCCCAGTAAAAGGGCCGTTCCCAGGAGACCTCGCACTCGCCAGCCACACAGATCTCCTTTATTGCAAACTCCCGGGGCTTGCACCTCCACCTCCCCTGTGCCGGCTCGGAGGGCCCCGCACCCAAAAACGGCTTAACGAGGGCAAACCGAAGCTCGGTTTCCGTGCCTGTCGGCACCGGAGATGCGCGTGTCCGGCTCGGCTGGCAGGCTGTGGTCTGGATCCGGCCCGAGGACAGGGTTGCGTTGCTGTCGAACCAGCCGGAGCACCCGGCAGGGTGTTTGTGCTGGCACGCTGCCTTGCAGCGGCAGGGCTCACAGTACCTTGTCGGCATCACGTTACGACGGCGCATCCGATACGATACTCCATCCGGCGTGAAATCTGCTGGAGCGGGGTCACCCCTCCTGCCCTCTCCTCTGAAATTGTTTTGGACGCATTAGATGCAGCAGGGAAGAGCATGGAGCGGGTCACTGGGCATCGTGGTTTGAGTCTGATTTAAGCACCCTCAGGATGGAGTTAGCATCTTGAGAAACCCTGGCATAAGCTATTTAGTTCAAATGATGCAGGAATATGTAACTCTGGTGGGGCTGGAGGTGATGGCATTCCAGCACGAGCCGTGGCTGATGAGGTCTCCATGCAGAGAGTGGTCCAGCAAAGCTCTGCTGTGGCTTGTTCTGACGTAGCCACATCCACCTCCATCCCTACGAGGCGTTGGAAGCGCACTGCAGTTTGGTGGCTCAGTCTGAAGAAGCTCCTTCGCTGTTGGTTAAAAAACTTATCTGGTAGGGACGTTAACAGGCCAAACTCTTCCTTGGTGTAACTGCACTGATGTTCCTGGTTTACCTGTGTGGAAGGGGCTTGTCAGCAGTGGGAAAGCTGCTCCTGAGCATAACTTTAAAACCATAATGCTGGTTTCAGAAATAGAGACCCTGCAAGGGGAGCGGCTGTCACCCATTTCCAGCTGGAGACGATCATGGTTGAAGCAGCTGAGCTTCCTCATCATCCTGGCCCAAACACCAGCTACTAATTTGGTTGTAGCTCTTATTCCTCTCTTGTCTCCATCAAGTCCCACCTGAATTTAAATGTTAGGTTGGGGTAAGCAGGAAGGCTGGCTGTTTGCTTCTCCTTCCTAGGCTGAGAGGCTGCAGAGGAGCTCTTCTTCCTCTGCGTGTAAGCCTGTTAGGTGTGGTTTACCAACTGTTGTCCTTTGGTATGAGGATGATGAGCGTTCCTGACATGGCATTTGGGTCCTGCTTGGGGATTTTCAGTACTTAGGGCTCTGTAGGAGAATTGTTAGTAACAGCAGTAATGCAGATACTGTGGACCCTCTGTGCTGATGGATGCTTTTATTTCTTATATCCAGAGACTGTATTTTCAGCCAGGGTTTAGCACAATGCTTGCTCACCTGCTTGTGTGATCCCAGTTTTGTTCTTAGAAATCTAGAGGATATGGTGTGTCTGAAAAATACATTTGCTGTCCTGTGTGGGCATGGGAAGAGAAAGCTTCCTTTTGTGAAAAGGTCAGTCCAAATCACCACCTTGGATATTTGCAGCTGCTTTTGAAGTCCCTTCTGATCACCTTGTGAGCAGAAGGGATCCTCATCCTATTTCACAAATGCAGTGTCCTTTACATGCAGCTCTGCGTGGTATGTTCCCAAACGAGCTTCCTGTCAAGTGGCTGGGGAGAGGGATGGCTGGGCTTGTGGAAGCGTTTGTGAGTGCTCACACAGAGGAAGGGTGGAACACCAATTGCAGAGGAGTCACAGACTGTTGTGGGGAAAGACAGTGAATAATATGTTGCATCCTTGCAAAGTGGTATCTCCAGGTTTTCCCTAACTAGTTAATGGTGGGGTTGAAGGCAGTGCTAGGGGTTTGGGCTGTTCAGCTGGGCTCAAGAAGAAAAGCAACACTGCTCTTGAGTTTAGAGCAGCTCCCAGGGTTGCTCAGTCTCTGGGGGTGGTGTGCTAAGAGGGATGGTAGCGTGAAAACCCTCAGTTCTTCTGCCCACAGCTCATAAGGTAGCACCTTCCCAAACTCACTCTACCTCTCCCCTTGCATCCTCTGCTCTGTGTGGTCAAGGAGGACTGTGGGAAGCCAGGCAGTGCCTCCACTCTTTCCACTGCCTGTGTGAACCCCTGGGTCAGCTTCAGGGTGACCCCTGAATTGCACAAATTTGGGGGCAGTGATCAGAAAAAGTAGTCTGAGCCCTGCCTGCGAGGTCTGGGCTGTGCTGCTGTGGGCTCCTTAGCTGGAGAGTAATGGTGCGTGTGGCAGGTGGCAAGGCTAAATTTTGTGTTTCATTCGGTCAGGGATGCGGCTGGGAGCTGGGTACTTCTTTACAGCAGTTGTTAAGATGAATGGAGAAAACGTAGGGCTTTCTCCTTGAGCTGGCAGTGCCCATAGGAGCCTGGTGTGGAGTGTCTGGCCCTTAAAGGAGGGCAACTTATGATTTCCCCCATGCCTCCTTTTGGGTTTATACCAGCGATACTTTTGAAACAGGATCCTTGGGTGGCCAGGGAGGGGGATGTGCTGAGTCAGCACTCGTTGCTGCCATGTATCAGATCCTGGGCAGGGATGTGAAATTTTGGGGAAGCTCTGGACCACTGCAGCCTCCTCCGCTGGCCACCCTTCTGTGGGGGGGACGTTGTGCTCTCATTAGCACTGGCACAAAGGGCTGGTATTTGAGCCTGGTGAGTTTACTTTCTCTGGAAGCCACTTGATCGGAAACCCTGGGCTGGTTGGTGGGATGACTGCTGCATTTTGGTCCCGAGCCCTTCAAATTAGCCGGGTCTACTCAAAGGGAGAGAAATCTCTGGGCTCGTCTTCCTTGGGAAAAGCTCCTGAGGGAAGTCTGACTCCTCTGTGGTTTCCATAACGCCATGCTGAGGTGTCTGTGCATCCTGATGTCTTACTAATTTGCCAGTGATGATTTTTTTGAGTTATTTTTAACAGGCGCATTGTGCAACTAATGGGCTTTTTATTGGTGGTAAACAAGCCGAGCGAGGCAGGAATGCTGCTGAGGCTGGACTGGCAGACTTGTCTCTCAGTGCTGTAGAAATAACTTGTTCGCTTTTTGCCTTTGAAAAAAAAAAAAAGAGAGAAAACCTATGGCTCTACTGCAGCCTGATGTTGCTGCTCCCACCAGCCTCCCCCGTGGAAGCAGTGGCAGAGCAGCTGAAGTGGCATCCTCTGCACCTCATGGCCTGATTTTTCGGTCTAAAACTGCTCTCTGTTTCAGTTTGAGGGGCTGTAACCTCCGGCAGGGAGGTAACGGCTTTGCCCACTGTACCTGGATTGTACAGGGCCCATCCTGCCCTGGCACAAAGAGTGGCTCTCTGCAAGGCTATGAGACACTCGGAGCTACGTGCGTGGAGCTGGTTGGTCTTGGTCAAGGCTGTGGAAACCCTGGTGTTTCTTATCATGGTTCTTGCTTGATAAGCTCAAAACTGGCTGTGGACACACAGCATTTCAAAACCCTCCTGGGACGTGAGTGAGGTTGTATAAGAAACCCGTACAATCGGGGGAAACGCAGGTACAGCTGCAAAGGGTGCAGCCGTTGCCTTGAGCGTGCCTGGTGATGCTCGGTGGGTGAGCCCTGACCCATCGCCGCGGGGCTGTGCTTGGGGCACTGGGGCTCCCACCAAGCTAGGAGCCGCTCGTGGGCTCAGCCTCCGTCTCTGCAGCGTGTGTGCCACCACCGCCCAGGCTAACTTCCAGTGAAAAGTATCAGACTTCAGTGGCCAAGAAAAGAGCGCTGACCTATTTTGGACACTTATTTATATTCAAGTTGCTTCTCTCTGTCTCTGTGAAAAAGCTGTTGTGACTCCAATACTTTAAAAAAGTTTTTCCCCTCCCATAGCTTTTGTTTTTAACAGGATATCATCTAGGATTAACATCTGCATTTTCCAGTAGTTGGAATAAGTGTCTTACTATCTTTTCTGTTAATTTTCTTGCTGAAAAAACACTTTCACAGAGCAAAGCCAGCTCTTGTAATACAGCTAAGCCTTTTGGTTGCGTTGTGTCTCAATTTTTACAGGTTCTTCTTTTATTTAAAGTCTTTGCTACAATTAAAAGCTTTAAGACTAAAATGGGGAAAAAGTTGAAAATATGTCACCGCTGTCTCTGATCATGAGCCACAATGAAAAGTCATCTAATGTAGAGTCACAAAAATTATGGAAAACTCTTGGTTTTAGTTTCTGAGGTTTTTTTAAGTACACTTTCTTTCTATCACTTATTGACTGTGTATCACTGCTGAAATTTTGGTCTTCTCCTGAAAGGTCTTGTTGGTGAAAATGTGGTTTTTGGTTTGGTTTTTTTGAGTCTTGTTTTGACAGGTAGCTATTATCTAGCTCTATGTGCTGCAGTTCACAGTTCATTTCTCATGTCTTTTAAATTGAAGCTGTAGTGTCTATGACAAAATTGTATCCTTGGAATAATCATGAAATTTGAACAGCTCGGTCAGTGCAGCCGTGTGCATTGACCCTAGTTGGATACTTGTTATCCTGCATATTTACTGTGAACAGTAGGAATGTAAGTTAGATACTTATTATCCTGCATATTTACTGTGAACAGTAGGAATGTAAGTTAGATACTTAACCAGCAAGAAAAACAAAAGCAAAAGCTGCAGGTATGTCATCCATATGATTGAGTGACAGTTGTTTTAATCCATCATATCCCATGATTTTTCCTACTTTAATGTACGAGCTTTTTGTGTATATCTGTTTTCTTTCTTTTTTTTTGGTCTTTGAGACGTGAAAGAGCAAGGGTGAAAAAACTGGGAGCAGCTTGCTTTATGGAAATTGCAAGCCTTTTGGCTTCACTAGCCAAGCTTGCAAATTCACTGAATGTACCAGCCTTACACTTAACTAGCTGTGCCCTATGTGAGTGCGTCTACATGAAGATCACATCCAACTCCCAGAAGGTTGGTGGGAGCCTTTCCACCATCCTTGCCTGCAGTTGGATTTGACCCAAAGTACATCTGAGAAGAATTAGGGAACTTTCTTTGTTACAGCTGTGGTGTGCGGCTTTTGTGTCTGTCATATCTGTGTTCCTGTTTTCAGAGTGTCTTGACATGAAATTACCAGGGTCACGTGCGCAGACAGACATACCCCTATGTGCACTGAGATGTCTCTGTGCATCGATGTGGCTGGATTTGGGACAATCCCATTGCACTGTGGTAGAAGGGCTGTGCTGGCTGGTGCCCTGGAGAGCGCTGGCCCCATGGGCTCCCAAGGCTGATGGCTCGGTGGTTGCCGTCAAACATAGCTGCTCCCTGAGCGTGGCCAGGGTGTGACTGTCCTCTGCTCATGGGGCTAGTCCTGTGCAAGGCTTTGGAGAGGAGGACTGGAGCCCATCTTAGCCCTACATGCTGTTGTAATGTTGATCACTGGGCAGCCAGATGCAGTCTGGGGGTGCTGAGTCCACAGGTGGTCTTCGTCCAAACTCACCAGGGAGCGGAGAGCTGGAAGTAGAGTACTCATGATACAGCAAGGGAGAGTTTTTCAGCTTCATTCAAAGAGGAACAGCAGTTGAGGTCTGTAGCCTCTGATCCAGGACCTTCTACTGGTGTAAAACTCTCCTGAGGAGCTCAGCATCGCCCTTGGCAGGAGCGGAATATGGCATGGCCAAGTGAAGGTCTCCACGGTGTATGCTGGGGTTTGAAATGCCAAATGCTCTTCAACTTTCAAGGGGTTCATGTCTGTTTAAAGTTTTGTGACCCCTGTGTATTAAAAGCATTTGTAAAGCTTGTCTGAAGGTGAAACTAGTTCCTACTGCTGCTGGGATCAGAGGTACATAACAGTTCTGTGTCCCAAGTGCTGTGTTGCTTGGGCTAGTTGTTCAGACTTGGCCATGGAGAGACCAGACTATGACCCCTGCAATGCAAAATAATTTTTAAAAAATGTTTTACATGTGTATAAATGGTTTCAGTGGACACCATTTCTTTGCTTTTGAGTAGAGCAGTTCTAGGTGACCAATCACCCTAACAAAGAACAGAGCTTAAAGAAATGATGGGCTTCAGAACAGATGCTTATTTTGTCTCCTGAGTATTCTCTGTAGGCTGCTGCAGATGAGCAATGCTGTTGTCACTTCCTGGTCAAACCTGCTGGGGTTCTTTCACGTCAGCAAGGAAAACAGTTTCCCAAACCCATCTGGGGTCTGCTGGATTAGGCACAATGGGAGGCTGCTGAGCCTGGATGCCCAGGGTCTATCAGGAATTTGCGATGTGTATATAGTCTGGATTAGTTTTATCTGTAGATGGTTTAATGCAATACACTTACTGAGAGTTGAAATGCTCCTTGTTCAAAGTAAGCAGAATTATTGCTGCAAATAAGCTGGCAAACTCAAAGGAGGGTTGCTCTGTATTGAGTTGGCACGTTTAACATAGTTTAGCTACTCTACTGTGACAGTGAATTCAGATTAAGCGTCCCCCGTGTAAACAAGCCCGTTGAGGGATTTTGTTGTGTGATGAATTGATGCAGTAAAGTGACAGTTGTAAAGGACACCTGTCCTGAGCACAGGGAACGTCCCTGGAGCTGGCATTAATTGCCCCTGGCTGGCAACATTGGCAGAGCTGGGGATGGAGAACACTTTGGGGAATGTATTAGACCCTCCACTTCAGTGCTTAGCTTTCATGTATCCTATACACCGTATATCAGATCTGAAGCCTCAATTCTTCTATAGTGGAAGATTATGAAGAGGGTTTTTTCTTTTTCCTTGAGGCCCTCAGAATTCAGTCCCTTGTACTTTTGCTTACTTGTCTTCATGAAGCTGTTTGTGTTGTGTACGTGTGTTGGCTCCGCACCTTACGGACCAGAATGTCAACAGGGTAAATTTTTGATAGAGTAACTGTGGAAAACTTCTGGTTTGTCAGTGTCTTGGAGAGGCTGGATCTAAATCTGAACCTTGGGTGTTCTTCTTTCCCTGTATTGCTGCCACCATATTTATGTCTAAGCAGGAAGACTCCGATTAAATTACAGTGCACCTCTGTTAATGTGCAAGTATGGCAGTTCCCTTAAGTTTCATATTAAGTTTTATTTTTCATGTGGTGAGTAATCATGCTCACACATCCAGAGGGTTGAGGAAAGAGCAGTGCACAGCAATCGTTGGATATGCATTTCAAAATTCCCCATGGAAGACTGTCTAATTAGATTTAATGAGCTGGCTGGTGTGCATGCATGTGCGTGTGCGCTTTCACCACCTCTGTCTAGCTAACAGGATCAGAAGTGCTTATGTGTGTCCAAGGTAAATGGGGTGAGTACGTGGGAGAGATGTTTTTACACTTGCAGAGTGCAGGTTTGAAAGAGACTTTTATGTGCACTTCTCCTGTCTGTGCTGTAATGAGAGACTTCCATTGTGGAGGTGAAGCACTTGATAATGCGGGTGGTAAACTGGAAGTGAGGTTTGCTGTGGTTTCAGCTGCTTAGGTGAGGAGGGATGGGAACAGAGCACCTTTGATAGTTCATATCCCATCCTCCCTAACGTACTCCCAAGAGCCATCGGTGCAGCAAGGTAGCAGAGCTACAGTAGGTCACAGGATGCGTGCCACCAAGCTGCCAGGGGAAGTTTTTAATTTAACCAGAGACAAACGGTCAGTGAGGCTGGGATTTCAGTGAGTGAGGTGGATAACAACCATCAGGTTTGCACCTTGCTGTGTCTCAGGTCTGCTCTGCCGGCTGGTTTCCCACCCCTCCATCGCTGGAGACGGCCCTGAGTTGGCTGTGTGTAATTTGACTTTTTTGCAGGGGTCACACCATGGGTCAGTGCTCTGTTTCCAGGAAGGACCAGTCTGGGTAGAGAGCCATGCCGAGAGGGTGGTCATTTTAATGAGGGGTTTCTCTTTGTGTTTTTTTCTTTTTTTTATTAGTTAACCTTTGTTTTCTGTCAAGAAAGCTGTCCCGAGGCACGACTTAGCGAGGCAAACATGCCCGGACAAAGGGAGCATTAAGCCTGCACAGAGGGAGGGGAGAGGGTTACACCTCTAATTACTTTGTGTGCATGAATTTTTTTTTTTTTTTTCCCCACTTTGGTGACTGATGGGTCTTGAAAGGACTTGCCGGGGTTGGTGTGTGATTCACTGGGGCGGAGCGTGTTCTGGGCTGAGCTGTGGGCTGTCTGGGCCCCAGATGCCATGGGCAGGCGATGCCCTCGTGCCGGTGTTGCTCATGCCTGAGTCAGCGCTTGTGCAGCACGGCTGCTCCTGAGCCAGGGGTCAGGCCATGGGTTTTGCTGCTCGTGCTCCAGCCAACCCAGACGGGAGGATGGAGAAGCTTGGCTCTGCCATGTGAGCACTGTCTTGAGTGGGGTGGTTTGGGAACACGGGGAGTGGCATCTCTTGGTAGCAATGTACCTTTGTGGGTGCTCAGAGCCATCCTGAGCAGAAGATCTGGAGCACTAAGCTGCAATACTGCTTCTGCCAACCAAGGGACTAGAGAAGGAGACAGTCATGTACCTCCTTCGTGCGTCTCTACCCCCAAATAGGGACACAAGCAGGGAAAAAGGGATCGGTGCTTTCCCACCCTCCCAGAGAGCAGCAGCCTTCAAACCACCCAACCTGCCACCTGGTCCCTTTCTCTAGTCTTCATGCCTGGCCCTGGAGCTCATGATAGACACCCAGGCTCTCCTGAACAAAATGGGACCTGGGTTTGGCTGAGAGGGGAGTTGGGGCTCATGATCTTCATGTGGGAAGCAAGAAGAGGGAGGAAAGGGAACTGGCATGGAGGCGGAAAATGGTGAATAAGCAGTTGTGGGGCTGGTGCTCAGGGAAGAGGAGGAGAAGCTGGGGAGAGGGGAGGAGGAACTTGTGGAGTGGGCTGAAGTCCTTAAAGCCAACAGGTTAGGAGGGCTTGGCAGGGAGTTGGGGATCTGTTTTTAGGCAAACAGTGTAAAATATAATGTGGAATTCAAGGAGGGAGCTCCAAAGCTAGTGGGCTTGCTTGGCTCCTAAAGATCCCACTGGAGGTGAGTGCATTTTAGCATGATTTAAGTTTTTTTGGATCCGTTGACTAACTCCCTGCAAGTGGGGTGGTGCAGAGGTCTGACTGATGATTTCCTTCCTGAAAGTTTGGTGAAAATCACTGGCCAGGTAGAAGAGGAAAGGCCCTGCTAGTGCCTGCTTGGAGAGAAAGCCTGTAGTGTGGGTTCAACTACCATATTAAACATCAGGGCATCTATGTGGGTGCTAGTGCACGAGGTGCACTCATGGGTAGCACTGCTTCTCAGATGGCTGGCTCTCCCTTTGGAAAACAATGCACATTCTGCACCAAAATCATAGAATCATTTAGGTTGGAAAAGACCCTTAAGATCATTGAGTTCAACCATAACCCTAACACTGCCAAGTCCACTACTAAACCACGTCCCTAAGCACCCCATCTACATGTCTTTTAAATACCTCCAGGGATGGTGACTGAACCAGTTCCCTGAGCAGCCTGTTCCAATGCTTGATAACCCTTTTGGTGAAGAAATTTTTCCTAATATCCAATCTAAACCTGTCCTGTTGCAACTTGAGGCTGTTTCCTCTTGTCCTATTGCTTCTTAAGTGGGAGAAGAGACTGGCACCACCTCACTACAACCTCCTTTCAGGTAGTTGTAGAGAGTGGTAAGGTTCAGTTCATGGATGGCTTCTACCCCCTTCTTCCACCTCCCAGTTTCCTATTCTTACCAGGTGAAATACTTTGGACACCCTCTCCGCCCCTCTTGGGAACTGCTGCCTTTGAGGAAGGGTCATTTTGGTTGTTGCTGAGAGGATACTGTCAGTCACAAGTATTTGGGGAGGCTGTTGGTCCTCCGGGGTACGGACACCCTCCTGTGCATCTCACTTGGCCCTGGTAGGGGACACGATGCAGGGCAGAAATGGGCCTTGGGTCAGTTTGGCTGCTTTTAGAGTTGTATGGGATTACAGGGAGACCAGTATCTCTCTTGGGGGCTATGTGGCTAGAAGAGATTCTTTCAGAGTTAGATTTTGCGTATGGAAAAAGCCTAACCCTGCCATGGCAGCCGGGAAATGCAGGGGAGGGGGCCCTTCCTTGTGCTGGGTGGTTGCAGGTTTGCATCCTATAGCTTGAGAGTAGATCTTACTGTTGGGACTCTTCCCCTGCTTCCCCCCCCCCCCCC
>VFFE01005631.1:0-13358 GCA_008921705.1 Burhinus oedicnemus
TTTTTTTTTTTTTTTTTTTTTTTTCCTCTGAGAAAGCAAGTTTTGCTTCAGGATTACTTATGCAAACAGCTTGCTCTCTGCACGGCTATAAGTGCTAATTTGGAGACCCACACCAAGCCAAATAGTTGTTTATGAGATGTTTATGAGGCGGAGGCCAAATAGGTGTTTATGAGGTAGTGCCAAAGTCAAATAGCACCTCTAAGCGATGACTGGCACAGTACCATCTCTTCAGGCTGAGCTACAGAGGAGAGCTTATTGAATTCACTGGGGCTTCTGATGAAGCACTCTTTGCAATTAACCCAGCGGTGGGATGGACGGGAAAGAAATGAGCCCTCCCCAGGTTCTAGCAGCTGGGAGCGAGAGACTTTTTGCAAAGAAGACAGGAAAATTGGTATAAGAAGAAGAGGTTGGGGCTGAACCCTATAGAGGCTCAATATCCATGGTGTCCCTTCCTCATTACTCCGTGCAGTCTGAAAGCACAGCTTCTTGGCTGTCCTTTTAGTTTGGACTCATGTAAGAGCTACAGTGTTGTTTCAGACCTTTCCCCCGCTGAGACCTGAGGTCTTCTCGTTTTGTAATTTGAGGCCTCTTATGCTTCCAACATTTATTTTTAAGTATGACAAGATTTTGGGTTGTTTACCTGCCCAGGCATCATATTCTTCATTGTCCTGTGGAGATCCTACATAGCTTTTGGACACAGAAATGACATGACTGAGATCCATCAGAGGTTTTGCTGCCTTTCATCAAAAGTCTGGATGTTCTGGACAGACATTTGTGTAACCTTTGTTCTTGAACCCTCTACTGAATGATCTTCTCTGCTTCTAATTTTCAGTCTCCTCTTTCCCAGACCAGCAAATTCCTTTCTTCTGAGCTTCCTTATAGCTATTTTTTTTCTAAGTACCTTAACATATTCCTCTCTCTACTCTGAATCTTTTCCAGCTTGTCTACATCATTCTTAAAATTGGGTGTCCAAAATTAGACCATTAACTCTGTCCCCTTATACACATGCTATCTCAGGGGATATTTTTAATGTAAGAACCTCCTCTCTCTTCTAGTTAGTCTTACCTCCAGTCTTCGTAGCTCCGCATTTTCTTTGTATTCCCTATGAGTATCTCATAATGTCTCACAAATTGCATTACAGGAGAATCACTTCAAGAAGAGTCTCGCGGGAGAGAGTCTCTGCCCCTTTCATTACAAATCCAGACACCTGACTTGCTTGGTTTTGCGGATCAGAGGTCTGAGGTTTGCGCTGTGGTCTTTGGGGCAGGTGAGATGCAAAGTCCCTGGTACAAACTGCTCTGGCTGGGATGCAGGTGGAGAATTCAGCGGTTAAAGGGGGAACGTCATTTTAGTTTTCTGTGCAAGTTTTTTTTGCCAGTGTTGAGGTCCCACCTGAAGCAGGGAACTTCTGAGAAGGGTCTGATAGGGGGGTGACTGTGTCCAAAACTTCCCAAAATTAGGAATGGTCGATCCTGGCACAGGAGCTGGAGGTGGTGGGTGGAAGGGGAATGATGGGGAGGGTGAAGAAATGTCATTTCACAGCCCAAGGGGATGCCCTGTCACCAGGAGAAGGCTGCAGGAAGCAGGAGTCTGCCCAAGTCGTGGGCAGAGATCCTGCTGCAAAGAGGAGCGGCACCTGCTCCAGAGGCAGAGCCCGCTTCTTCCCTCCTCCATCCTCACTAGCACCGACCCTGTAAAGCATGCTCACTAAAAACCAACAGGGTCACAAGCCTACAGAAACAAAATACCCCACCAAACACAGCTGTGGAGCAAAGCACAAACCCTAGGTAAGCCGTATCATTTAATTCTGGAAGGGGATCAGATATTATGATAAGAATATATGATAAAAATAAGAGGTTTTATAAGAATCATCGATTTAAAAATGAGCATAGAAAAGAGAGATACCGACTACTGCCCTGTAATAACACCGCAGCTCATGCAATTGCAATAAGAAACTTCCTTTATGTTAACTGAAGATGCAGACATCAGCAGCATCGCATCACCCCTAGCTATTTCGATGCTGGATGTTTATTTACACAGCAAAAAGCCACGTGGGAAGGTGTTTTGTCTGTAGTTAGTGAAACCGTGTGGCCTTATTTAGAAGAAAGACGTTACCAAGATAAACACAGCTGGTGTTGTGGCACAAAAACACGGGACTGGGGAAAAAAAAAAAAAGGCAAAGATGATGAGCCATCATCTTCTCAACCCTTGGTCAGAGGCCGTTGGAGTCATAATTCACCTCAAAGACACAAGAACAAAACCCTAATCGTTCCCTCCCACCACGCTAAGATCTGAAAGCCTAGATATTGTGGTGGACACGCCAGGAAATCCTCTGTCAGGTGGTGAGATGGAGCTTTTGTTGGGCTGCAGGTACGTGGAAGTGAATAGAAGACGTGCGCAAGGTTGGGCGCGTGGTGCAGTGCCTCCATCACTGCCCTCCGAGCTGCAGCTCATCTGCAATTACAAAACCCGCTGTGCCCTTAATAAAACAGAGGTTGGCTCATTATTCACATAATCACCCGGAAAATGTATTTCTCGGGCTTGTTCTTTGCTGTATCAAAGCCTTGTTTCTTTATCTCCCCCCTTTTGTCCTTCCCCTCCCCTTTTTGCCCCTGTGAAGCGACCAGGGATGGCTTGCAGTGTAGCCCTTGCCTGTGATTAACGTGCTGACCTAGCAATTATTCACATCTGGATGGGTCTTTGTTCTACTTTGAAGTCTCTCAATGACTTCTCTTTCCCCCTCACCTGTCTTCATTTTCCCCTCCGCGCCCCCCATCCCACCTCCTCCCTCTCCACCTTGTCTATTACTCCTCAGAAGTGCCATTGGGCCCAAAATGAAATACAGAAGGGACCAGAAATTCCTCCTTAATGGGGCCAGGTGAGGTTGGAGTGGGGAAGAGAAGGCCCAGACCTTGAAGATGACCTTTCCAAAGTGCTTAAATCAATAACAGTGTGCAACCCTCCCTAGCCCCTCGTTTGTAATTGACAAGGTGGAGATGGACTGGAGGCTCTTTCTTCTCTCCAAGCCTGTGAGATCTTTTAATCTTAACAAAAAAAAAAAAAAAAAAAAAAAAAAAAAAAGGAGAGAGAGAGGGAAAAAGACGGAGCAAAGCGCTGGGTGATGGAAGAGATAGGGTAATTCGTTCACCGCAAAGTGAGGCTGGGGAGCTGCGACTCCTTCTGAGGCTCTTCTGCGGCGGGAGAAGCACCGGTTGAGCGGCATCTCCTCTCACAAGTCTTTTTTTGTACTGCAGGAGAGGAGGAGGGGACACCTCCCTCTTACACATGCTTACATCCAGCTATGGAGGCACCTTCACCAGCAACTGGTTAAGAAGAAAGATTAAGGGTTGTGGGGCTCGGGGGAGTGGGAAGTCCCTTTGCTTTGAGGAGATTAACTTTTGAGATGAAGTAAAACACAAGGCGATAGTCTTTCAAAATTGCCTTCCAGCCGTGACAGGCAATGGTTAGATTAATTAGATTACGAATGCTCTTTTATATTCGGCAGATGGGTTGGGACAGGGTGGGGTGGGGGGCTGGGAGAGAAATACTTCATTTGTATTTTTTTCCAGTATGGCTATTTTCTAGTGCAACACAGGTGCTCCTGGCATGCTGCAAAGTCCGGTGGTCAGCAAAAGTCCTCCCAAGGGTCTGAGTGGACTTTGGAAAGCAGGACTGGAGCAAGCCCTGCTGTAGGAGGTCATGGAGAAAAACTGTCCATGGTCTTCAAAGGAAGCAGAAACAACGGATATGAAATGTAAGATGTGAGAGGTAACATGACGAACATGCAGGTGAAACAATTATGGGAAAATACAAAGTTTTGGTACCCGAGGAATGGCATCCAAGGAAAACTGTATCCATTTCTAGCACAGAGCATGAAAAGAATTTCACTAAAAGGTCAGGCTTATGTTTGTGTATTGTTTTATGTCCATCTATCCTTGAGAACTCCTTTTTCCCAAGGCTTTCTGGAAGTAAGGAGGGGAAGTAGTCTGCACTTTGTTCCTATGGGCATTGAAATTAATAGGGACAGAAAAATGCACAGGCTGAAGATACATCTGGGATAAAGCAAGGAAAAATGTGAGATGAAGCTACAAATTAAGAAATGTCTTACAAGGGAGACCTATTGTTCCTGAAGGTTTGCTACCAAATAATTTTACTTGTCATTACACGTCAAAACATGTCATGCAAATAAGACACCTTACTCTCCTTTTATATCGAATTGATAGAAGTAGACATCTCTAAGGATGCTTCTCTGACCTCTGGATGGGATGAAATACTTAGATTCATTCTCCTTAATTGCCTATGAATGAGGCTAAAAGGACCAATTGTCACTATTAAATCCTGAACTACAGCAGAAAAATCACAGATTTTTTAAATTCATTTCCAGCTTTTGACAAACTTGAAGATATTCCCCTCCAAAACGTGCTGTCCATTGGTCATGAGCTCTGACCTACGAGGAGTTTTGCTGATCTTGGTTAACCTTCCAAGACGTAGGCTGTGCGTTGATGCTGCTATGGAGCTGTAAGGTCACGAGACAGTCTCCAGTCTCAGTCCATGAAACCCAGCGTCCAGGATCTGAGTCTCCCTCCAGGCTCAGTGTTGCTTGCAATCATCTATGCTGGTATTTTCAGTCAGAGCAGTTGGGGCTGGGGGACGCATAATTTATGATAAACTGAGGCTACAAGAATGCAGTTAGATAGGTCTCAGTTTATCATAAATTATTTATAAACATAGAATCATAAAATCACCTAGGTTGAAGGGACCTTTAAGATCATTGAGTCCAACCAGCAATCTAACACTGCCAAAACCACCACCAAACCATGTCCCTCAGCATCACATCTACCTGGCTTTTAAACACTTCTAGGGATGGCGACTCCACCACTTCCCTGGGCAGCCTCTTCCAATGATTGATAACCTTTTCAGTGAAGAAATTTTTCCTAATATCCAATCTAAACCTCCCCTGGCATAACTTGTGGCCATTTCCTCTCATCCTATCGCTTGTTACTTGGGAGAAGAGACCGACCCCCACCTCTCTACAACCTCCTTTCAGGTAGAGAGCGAGAAGGTCTCCCCTCAGCCTCCTTTTCTCCAGGCTAAACAACCCCAGTTCCCTCAGATGCTCCTCACAGGGCTTGTGCTCCAGACCCCTCACCAGCTTCATTGTCCTTCTCTGGACACGCTCCAGCACCTCAGTGTCTTTCTTGGAGTGAGGGGCCCAAAACTGAACACAGTATCTGAGGTGGGGCCTCCCCAGTGCTGAGTACAAGGTGAGATCACTGCCCTAGTCCTGCTGGCCACACTATTCCTGATACAGGCCAGGGTGCTGTTGGCCTTCTTGGCCACCTGGGCACACTGCTGGCTCATGTTCAGCCGGCTGTTGACCAACACCCCAGGTCCTTTTCTGCCAGGCAGCTTTCCAGCCACTCCTCCGCAAGCCTGTAGCACTGCATGGGGTTGGTGTGACCCAAGTGCAGACTTTGCAGGGACACTATTAGGCTGAAATGCTAAATAACTCATCAACTTGGAGCAATAAAAATAGCAACCTAATGAGAACAAGGAACTTGAGATCCAAACAGTCCAAACATGCTTTAACCAAAATATTTGCATACAGGAGGAGCTCTGAATATTGTTCAAGATATTTGTGACACTGAACGCACATGCATGGCAAGTGTGAAAACAACTTGTGTAGCCAACCTAGAGGGTGCGTAATACAGTGGAGCAGGGCATATTTTGTATTTTAAGGAAACTGCAGCTAGGAGAACCTGGGACATAGTTATTGGAGGGCTGTATCCTACAGCTGGGTCTGTGGGAGGAGCGAACCCGGCAGGATGAGCTAACCGCAAGGGTTGTGATGCCAGGGTAATGCTTTTTGGTTTAAGCTTTATGGAGTTGGAGGAACTTTATGAAGAAAGACGCTCATGGAGACACTTGTCACTTGTGTGGGAACCTCTCTGAGGTGCAATGTGCATGTGTATGGACCATCTCTGCCACTGGCACCTGCCCAGACCTTATTGATCTCTGATAGGATGAAGGGACCTCTTAGAAATATCACTCTGGACCGACTTTCCAGAAATCCAATGCGAGCCTGCACAGAATATTTTCTTCTGATCTCAGGCAGGGAAGAGGGAACTTTAGGAGTAATTCACAGCTAGAAGATGCATCCCAGGAGCACTGTTGCTCCATGGTGGCCAGGCTGCAGTGGGGAGCAGCAAGGACCCATGGTGCAGCAATGCTAGCCTCAACAGCCCCTCCTGGCTCCATGTCCAATATGCTAGGATAGATCCATACTTGAACTGCTCTGAGACACTGCTTTTTGAAGGCCCTGGCTTGTTTGCCCCCCACAGTACAGGTGGGCATGCTACCTAGGAGGTATATTAATGGTCCCTGCTCCTGGCCAGTCCATCACTGTCGCCTCTCCTGGATCCCAACCAGTCCCAGCCAGTCATATCATGCTCTGGAGATGACAGAAACACCACATGGGTAATAGACTGAACAAAGTCTTCATCGTCCTTCCAGTTCCACTTGCCTGTCAATTTGCATGTGCTCATTGTATCACCATGGATGGGCCTAGAAAGCTTTTCCTAGTGGTGTAAGGGAATGTTTGTCCATCATGTTGTCCCGTCTGCCTGCTTGCAGCTTCCGAATGTTATTCTTATTTGATCCCGTCCTGCTCAGGACCTTCATATACTGATAGTTTTATTACATTCCTCTGAACCGAGGGGTTGAGAGACCTATGTAAAAGTGTGCAGGGAAAGAAATTAGCAGTGAAGAAATATGAATACCAAAGGATTTTGACTGGGGAACTGCACCTCATGCATGGATGGTCCCCCTATTGTAGGCGCTGGTCAGAGTAGCTGACCTGATCATGCACATGGGTTTGTTGGAGACTTGAGCAGCACCTCCTCATCCCAAACTGCCATTCAATACCAGATCAGCCAAATTGCACAAACTAACCCCAACCCCAAGACCGTCTGGAGCCGTGAATCAGTTGATCATGACTGGATAGGTTACTCTGTTGGTTTTTTTCCTGAGGTCTTTGGTTTTGATTTTAAACCAGTATGCTGGTATCTCGTGATGATCCAGCCCACTCTGTTAACTTTATCTCTTAATTATGCAGGGATTGTTGCAGAATTAAAGGTGCATTTATAAGGCTTTTCGAAGGAGCCTGTGCTCTGACACTGGCCCTGGAGACGAACCAATCTAGTGACTTTTATCTCCCTTCCAACCAATGCAAAAAAACCTCTTTACTCTTCAGCTTCCAAACCTGCCTGTAAATAACCTGCCTTGAAATAACCCCCCGGACCCGCCCTCCTGCCCTCCACACTCCTTCCACTCAGTTTTCTTCCTGTAATAGGTCTGAAAAGGTTGAAAGGTGCTGAACTCTTGTGCGGGGAATTCAGCTTTAAAGACCCTGAACTTTTAGATTCCCTGAGGGGCGCAGAGGAAGGGAGGAGGAGGAAGAGGGGGATGTCTTGTGCTTTAGCACAGTGACCTAAATGATACATCTCATGTACATGTCATGTCAAATGTCATCTCTAGGGCTGGAAGTACTCCGAATAACCTGTCCGGTCAGTAGAGGTGACTGAAAATACTTAGCTGCAAGCCATTGCTTTGAGAAAGTCTTACCTTTTATACTTCCTTCTTTATTTATTTATGGGCTGGGGATTTTTCTTCTCTCCTTGTGCAAGATTCACCAACTGGCTTTTGCTCCGGCAGATTGCAGAACTGTTTGATGAACAGCAGCTGCAAAACAGGAAGGAAACTGTGAACCCCATTACCAGGTGTTTTTTTTAGGGTCAGAAACGAGAAACTGTGCCCAGGAATGATAGCTGAAGGCAACAGCTTGAGCAGTTTCATTCGGCTGGGCTCAGCAAGGAGGAAGACACTCAGCTGGGACCCTCCATCAGAGCCTCGTACCCCGTGTCTTGCAAAGCCAAGCCATGGTACTGGCGTTATGGCCATCATCTGTGGGGGGTCTGGCTTCATCCCTGACCTGCCTCCTCTCTCCCTCCTTCCCTCTGCTTCCCTGGGGAAGCCCCTGTTGATTTTCCAAGCGGGTGTTAAATGATGCCTTCACTGCGGCGTCCCCGGGGAGCGAGTGCTGCCTGCTCAAGGGCTCTTCAGTCTGCCAGGGAAGCACCCAGAAACAAGCAGTGGGAGATGAAAACTCCAAATTAATTCAGCGTAGAAATAAGACAGAGTTGCCCCCAGGAGGGTGTTTCAACCCACCTGTTTGTCTCTAGCAGCTCAGGAAAGTCTTATCGGCTAGGATAAATGTCCAGCTTTTAAATAGGTGATGTTTGGGATGTCATTAAACAGGGAGGGAGACGATGCTGAAGCAAAGCCTGGGGTCACATCCTGATGGAGGGGGAATCCTTTGGCGTGTCCTGTGTTGCAGAGCAGACTAAATGCTTGTTACAGCCCCTCAGTCCCTCTCTGAACAGCAGTTTCCTTTCTCTTACCCATCACTGCATGCTGAGCGTTCCTCTGCACCCATCACTGGCAAAATAAATCAATGCAAAGCAATAATAGGCATGTGTCCAGTATGGCCTGATCTTGCATAGGGGAGCCAGGACTACTGAAACTGGAATCAACACAGAGCTGGGTATTTCAGTTTCAGCATTGACTTCTGCACCTTTCCAATGGGAGACACAGGTCTCCATCTCAGCAAAATTTTGATCTGTCCCAACGGTCGGGTGGTGTTACGTGGTGGGATTATTGCTTCTAGCAGGTTGGCTGAAATGTATTTTTCTGGGTGATGGGAACTCAAAACTTGGAAGTCACATATGTGAACTTCAGCTCAAGAGCTTAAACCCTACCAGAGTGAGAAGGTGACCAACAGCTGGAATGGCTTTGCCAACAGTCTCATGGACACATCTGAGAGGGTTTTTTTTCCTATATGAGTTTTCCAGAGGACAAGCAAACTCTTGCAAAACAGCTGTCTGATCACTACTCCTGCATGGCAGGGTTTTCCAAGGGAAGACTTTTCCTAGCTTAGTGCTGCCTTTTACCCTTTTACCAGCAGGATACAATTCATACGTGGAGTTTCATGCGGGAATGAGAAGTTACATTAAGCCTTCCCAGCAACTCCTCTCAAAAAAGTTATTTTTTTTAAAGCATAAATCTACATAGTGATGGAATTCCCTTGGCTTTTTGATAAATGCTTTGAACTTCCAGCTGTTCTTGGGAAGAGATAGAACATCAAAGATATGTCTGCAAAGGCTGTTTGTGTACATGAGTGGATCAGGACTCTGTTCTTCTCCTGGGGTGCCTCTATGAGACTGTGCAGGGGACTGTGTAGGGCAAGAATCTGAATTTAACAATGAGAGACAAAAATCCATCACAGAGAACCCTACCAAAAAAGCCAAATGCACCCAAGCACCTTCATATAATGCGATATGGATTTGCATATTAAGAAAGCAATGTCGTTTCTGGGATTGCATGAAGCTACCTAGGGGGTCTTCACCTCCTTGGAGCTGGGATGCCAGTTTCATCCTGGACTTTACAGATTTTTGTTCAAAGCAATGATTTAGGGCGATAGGGAAAACCACCATCTCTCCTGAACTTTTCCTGTGGCACATGGTGTTTTTTTCCCTCCCTGTGTTTGGTTGAAATTCAGTGTACAGGGCATCACACTAGAAAAACTCATGGTCTTTTTTTGGTCTTCCATTCCTGTACATTTATGAAGTGCTAAGGAAAATTAACATCCTTGCTTATAAGTGCTTAAATATAACACACTTGCTTGGCAAAACATGTTTGGGCCAACTTAGCTCCTATTTGTCCTGACAGGACTGAATTACACATTTATAAGTAAGTGCTTTTTAAAGATTTTGCAGAAATGTGAGGAATAATCTGATTTAATACATGATGAAACAAGTGAATAGGGAATACAGGGATGAATTAATAATAAAATAAATCATTATAGCATGGTCCAGGTGTTTGTTTAAGTATTCAAGCCAGCATAATAGCTGCCTCACTTACGTCCAAAACGGCTACAGACAACGAGTTGGAGAGACACACTCGTAGAGCAATTTAAACTGGAAGACATGTTGGGAGGTCCCTGACCAACCTCCTGCTCAGAGCAGAACCAGTCTCCAAGTTAAATCCAACTTTGACATTAGATCCACTTGCTTAAGGCAAATTTTTAATATGTCCGAGTAGAAGCGCGTTGCACTCCGAACAACCTGCTTGGTGCAGGGCGCACTCAACTGAGTGTGGTTTCCCAGTCCTTTGAGTCTGTAACCACAAATGGGCAGCAAGAGAGCAGCAATTTGGTGTAGACACAGACCTCTCTGCATGCAAGAGTCATGACCTTGGTCAAGGACAAGCATACAGGAAAGATGGGAACCATGGAAGGCCGGGCCCAAAGAGTGGTGGTGAATGGAGTTAAATCCAGTTGGCAGCCGATCACAAGTGGTGTTCCCCAGAGCTCGGTATTGTCGCCGGTTCTGTTTAATATCTTTATCATTGACCTGAACGAGGAGATCGAGTACACCCTCAGTAAGTTTACAGATGACACCACCAAGTTGGGCAGGAGTGTTGGTCTCCTTGAGGGTAGGAAGGCCCTACAGAGGGATCTGGACAGGCTGGATTGATGGGCCAAGGCCAATGGTGTGAGGTTAAACAAGTCCAAGTGCTGGGTCCTGCACTTGGGTCACACCAACCCCCTGCAGCGCTACAGGCTTGGGGAAAAGTGGCTGGAAAGCTGCCTGGCAGAAAAGGACCTGGGGGTGTTGGTCGACAGTCGGCTGAATATGAGCCAGGAGTGGGCCCAGGTGGCCAAGAAGGCCAACAGCATCCTGGCCTGTATCAGCAATAGTGTGGCCAGCAGGACTAGGGCAGTGATCATCCCCCTGTACTCAGCACCTCAAATCCTGTGTTCAGTTTTGGGCCCCTCACTCCAAGAAAGACACTGAGGTGCTGGAGCGTGTCCAGAGAAGGGCAATGGAGCTGGTGAGGGGTCTGGAGCACAAGTCTTGTGAGGAGCGGCTGAGGGACCTGGGGTTGTTCAGCCTGGAGAAAAGGAGTCTGAGGGGAGACCTTCTTGCTCCCTACAACTACCTGAAAAGAGGCTGTAGCCATGTGGGTGTTGGACTAGTCTCCCAAGTTACAAGCAATAGGATGAGAGGAAACGGCCTCAAGTTGCACCAGGGGAGGTTTAGATTGGATATTAGGAAAAATTTCTTCACTGAAAAGGTTGTCAATCATTGGAAGAGGCTGCCCAGGGAAGTGGTCACCATCCCTGGAGGTATTTAAAAGCTGGGCAGACGTGGTGCTGAGGGACATGGTTTAGTGGTGGGTTTGGCAGTGTTAGGTTGCTGGTTGGACTCAATGATCTTAAAGGTCCCTTCCCACCTAGGTGATTTTATGATTCTATGATTTTATCAGGAGAAGCCTTGGTGACAGCAGCAGGGGAAAGCAAAGTCTCTGTGGATGGTGCAGTAGGCAAGGCTTGTCATGAGGGAGGTCTGTGTGTACTCCTGGGCCACCTCACCTCCATTTTGGCCAGCTCACCTCCTGGGTGGTCCCTAGGGTGACAACAGCGTTGGTTGTTGCTGTCCAGCACAAGCTTTCCATAGCCACGACATTGACTCCCTCTGGAAAACAAGAAGGCTGGTTTTAAATCCATAAGACTAAAGTAAGTTGTCTTTTTATGAATATTCGTTTGGGCTCCTAAGTTGTGTCTTCTGTGCGGCCATCAAGGTTGACCATTAGCTGTTGGAAAAGAAAGGGAGGGAGAAAGAGAGGAAGGAAGCAAGAAGGCCGGACAAAAGAAAAAAATAAGACAATGACACCTGGCAAGATGACGCAAGGAGCATCGAGCTTCGCAAACAGTTGCAAGTATTAGGAGATGCTCAGAAAACCCCAAGACATTGCAACATGGTAGAAATCCAGCTGCAGCGTGGAACAGGGCTGGTGTGGCTACTCCTGGGAATTCAGGAGAATTTCCTGTTTTCTGTGGCAGACTGGCCTTTTTATCAAACTTCATTGAAGATACTTTTTTATCCGTCACTGTTCTTCAAGGCCCCACGCCACCTCAGTACCGGTTGCCTCCCAGCCACACGCACTGTGCAAGTGCTTGAACTGTCTTATAACAATTAATGTTTCAAAATACTGAATAGCAACCATTTAATCACTGAGAAAGACAAGAAAAGGATGGTTCTGAGGTTGGGGCACTACCTGTGGGTGAGACACAGAGGGGAAGAGACTCTCATGCCACAGATTTCTTGGATGACCTTGAGGGAGTCACTTACCCTCAATAGGTGTCTTGGTTTTAAAAATTGGAGCTGGTATTGCTTCCTCAGCTTGGAAAGGTTGAATGAAGATGACCAGGTGAAGTCATAAGGCTCAGACAGGGAGGGTGGAAGGGCTGTGCAGGGGCTTGGAGCCAGCAAGAAGTCACCTCGCCTTGTGGGTTGCTGCATGAAGACAGTGTTCCCCCTGCAGGGAGCTCACTGCAGCTCCAGAGCCTTCAGTGCCTGTGTTTTTTTGGGAGAAGGCAAAATTATTTAGGCAGCCAGGAAAGCAGAAGCGTGTGATTTATCACAGGGAAAATCCACAACTTCTCCTGCTTAAATAATTGCCAAGGCTGTCGTGGCATAAGCTAGGAATGACTTAGAAAGCAGCATCTATTTCTTTTGAAATCAGAGCTTCAGTAAATGCTTCCTGCATGTTGTGACTGGAGAGACAAGCTGCTCTTTTTCATTTTTGGTTGCTTTTGTGTTCTCCTTTTTTTTTTTTTTACCTCTTAGTTTCCTGAGAAGAAAGTGTTGCTTGCATACAATCAATAGAAATAAAACCAGGGGATTTAAAAGTTAAAAGATCTGATTGTGCAGATGAATTGCTTTCCAGTTCCAGAAGTGATTGGGGAAGGGGAAAGGAGGGGCAAACACGCGGGGCTAATTGGGATGGGGAAGGTGTTTGGGGATCTGGAGTGGGCCTAGGGAGAGTTGCTAACATTGGGTTGAGACCTTCCACCTGAAGAGTCATTTCAGAACCACTTTAGTGCCTCCTGCCTCTCTTTCCTGCGCTCTGGGGTCCAGTTTCAGGGAAGGGAGTGCTCAGAGGAGCTGGGTGAGTGTGCAGCCTGGAACCAGGGTCTTGAGGAAAGCTTAGGGTGGACTGAATTATTTTGCCCCTAGGAGACAGAACAATTGAAAATGAGGGGGAAGAGCACCAACCATTGTGTGAATATTGGAAAAGGCTCAAAGAGAAAAGAGAGGAAAAGAGAAGAGAAGAGAAGAAAAGAGAAGAGAAGAGAAGAGAAGAGAAGAGAAGAGAAGAGAAGAGAAGAGAAGAGAAGAGAAGAGAAGAAAGAAAAGAAAAGAAAAGAAAAGAAAAGAAAAGAAAAGAAAAGAAAA
>VFFE01005631.1:13378-23683 GCA_008921705.1 Burhinus oedicnemus
TTTTTTTTTTTTTTTTTTTTTTTCCTGCCTCCCCAGGTGGTGTAAAAAGTCAACAAGCCCCTTTATCTCAAGCCCCGGGATGCTGGAGCAAATCCACATTGCTGAGGAGGTGGCAGTCCCACATTCTTTGGGTCTTTCCAGGTCCTCCCAGGGACTTTCCCCACCTTTTGCTGGGGCAGATGATACCCAGGCTTGGGGCAGGGTCCCCGTCAGACAGATTGCAGCCAGACAGGGCTGACAATCCCCGTTTTCCTTTGGTTTGACACGATGCAGCTCAAGAAATGTTGGATGATGAGATGCTGAGCTGGGGACAACCTGGCTGTGAGCCGAATCAAGGGTTCCTCCCTTCTGCCCTGGGTTACTGTTGAACCACTGGATGTTGAACTGGAGCGATCCCAGTTTGCCTTGTAGCTCCTGATTTATCAGTCAAGCACAGGGATGTAAATCAGAGCAGTGAAACCAGTGCATTAAAAGCCTGGTCGACAGCCTGGTGTGGAGCTGATTGTGCTCTTCATCTGCTTATTCCCACTGGTGCAAAGTGGTGGTGAGCTGTTTTCCCAGTGCAGCAGGAGCAAGGAGGGATCAGCCCCAAATTTGAGGCTGATTTGGTGCTTTTGGCTCAGATCATGGGTGTGGCTTCCCCCAACAAACTTTTCTTTTTTTTTTAATTTGAAAGGCCCAGATCTGGAACATCATTTTCTCCCCTCTGAGACTGTTAACATTGGAGTGATATCCTTTTCCCTGTAGGCATTGCTGGATGGTGTTGAAAGTTGTTCTTCGCTACCCAGCTTTGCAAAGGCCTTCTCCTTCAGAGAAGGTCATTTGGGCTCTGCTCTCTAAAGACCCAATTTCAAGGCTGTGGCTGCTGCAAAGCAGTAGGGCTGCTCTGCCTCTTCACGTTTCTCCAGGTGATGGAGAGACGTAACTCTGATGCCCCACTGAGTCCTCACCCTGGCCATGGGAGAGAAGGATTTGCTGGTCCATGCACCAGGGAAATGTCTTGGATTCTCCTGCCACCACAGTAGAAAAATTATTTATCAGCAGCTCCTCAGGTCACTGAGTGGAGGGTGGTTTCAGAAGAGTATATGTGAGCCATCAGGTCTATGTGCCATGCAGTTCACACAATCACAGAATCACACGAGTTGGAAGGGACCTCTGGAGATCACCTAGTCCAACCCCTCTGCCAGAGCAGGGTCACCTAGAGCAGGTTGCACAGGACGGTGTCCAGGTGGATTTGGAATGTCTCCAGAGTCAGAGACTCCACCACCTGTTTGGGCAGCCCCTTCCAGTGCTCTGCCACCCTCAAAGGAAAGAAGTTCCTCCTCGTGTTTAGATGGAACTTCCTATGTTCAAGGTTGTTCCCATTACCTCTTGTCCTATCACTGGGCACCACTGCAAAAAAACTGGTCCCATCATCTGGTGTCTTCTTCTAGCAAGTCTCCCTGCCTCGGTTTCTCCACCGACAAAATGGGGATGGTGAGTCACAGCTCTGAGCTGAACTTTGGCAGCTGCAGTGCAGCTTTGTTTGAAAGGGCTTTCAGTTCTCTCCCTTTCTGCAGTACACTGTCTTTTTTACCCCACTGCAGGAGAGGAATCAGGCCTCAAGATATTTTCTGTTTCTGTGTGGGGGTTTTTCATTGCAGACTTGACTTTTAACTCTTCCATATGCTGTTTCTAAAAGGGGAATGACAGGATGGCATCCAGAGGTCTCTTCCAACCACCACCTCCAGGACTCTTCCTACTTCTCACCTCTTCCCCTCTTGACAGCACCTTGCCCTGGTGCAGGGACAGGCTGAAACACCGAAGCCCCTTGCAGGGGTTGGCAGGGAAAAAACTTCCATCTGTGGTGCTCAGAAAACTCCCATCAAAATGTCCTACTGAGGGACACCTGGAGACATTTCCTACAGAAAGCCTTAGACCTTGTAGAAAGAGGAAGTCCAACAGTGGTGAAGAACTATTAAAAAATCCTAGCATTAGGGAACCCTCAAGGAGTGCCTTTCTGACACAGATAAGGCAGGTCTCAAGATAGCAAGGGATAGTCCGGGCTTAGACAAAAGCTTGGCAGTGTCACTCCTTCTCTAACTGCATTGGCTTCCTCAGAAGAGAGGAAGCCCTTGGCTTCCCTCAACTGTTCTGAGTGGAAGACTCTTCAAATGGCTTAGACGCCTCCTGTTGAGGGAAATGTGTGATAATACCTTTGTGGACATGAAGCCAGCGACATTGTCACTTAAAAACTTCGGAAAGATGAGGACGGACTCTTAACAGAGTCTTTAAATTTCCATGTCCAGCAGAGATGAATGGTATTTCTCGACTGCTGTCTGGAGAGCAGCAGATCCCTCTCTCGCATATCTGTTGGTCCATGAACTGGGTTTTGGTCACCACTGTGGAGGTGGTGGGGACAGACTGGGGGGCTCTTTGTGGAGTGCAGCCTGGGGTGCCGCGTGCAGGGGGTTAATTGTATTAGAGCAAATACCTGAGGAATTAATAATGATTTGCTGCTCATCAGGCAGCCTTCCTTGAGAAATGTAACACAAGAAAAAACACGTTAGGAAATGCCAGAAAAATGCAGTGAAAAAAAGAAATTGTGGGGGTGTGGGGGTGGTGGTGTGAAGAAGCAGTCTGGGACCTCGGTTGGGCTCTGTCCAGGACTCATGCAAGAAGTCTGATTGCTTGCTGGAGGGGGTCACCCAGCACCCCCAGGGCCTGACTGTGCCCTTTGCTCAACTCCACCAGCCTTCTGGAGACTAAAGCGTTGTGGGGGCTTTCATGCAGGGCACAACCCGTCTTGCTGTGGTGCTGCAGCTCCATAAAAGGAGCTTGGGGAAAGCATCCATCTATCCTGGGAAGAGGAGGTGCAACTGTGGTACGACAAGAATTTGTGCCAGGGATGGATCACCTGGATTCCCATCAGAGTGAAAGCAAGGGATGCAAGCCCAATGCAAGCCATGCACAGGCATCACATAATGTCTCCATCTGGGGAACTCCTTGCTGCAGGACGCTGCTGTGTTACCATAAAGAAGAAAGGGGGAGAAAAAAAATGAAGAAGAACAAAGAGAAATAAAGTGATTTAGAAGAGTGATAAAAGCATCTGAAGCTCTGCCTGGACCTCTGAGGGCTTACAAACGCTCATGTTTCAGGGTATAGGGAGGTGAAGTTGAAGTGTTTAACAACTTACCCTAATTTTGCACATCAAGGATAAATGTAGACAGCCACTTCAGCATTGGAGCAGCTCTGAAGCTTGAACGTCCCTACTACCATAGGATGTTCTTGGAGGGATGGCCACGCTGTGAACCTCACTGCATGAAAAGGGGAGCTGAGGTGCTGGGAGGTGGCTGAGCAATTTGGCACATGCACATAGTCCGCATCCACCCCAGGCCTGAACCACATCTCCACAATAGCCCCCTTATTCCGTCTCTGGGCATTCGTCCAACTTGCCATGATGATGCCCTGCCAGGGAAGCTGGGTGTCAGAGCGTGGTGGGGTTCGGGCAACATGAGGCATTCCTGCTTGGCATCCCATCCCCTGCCGGGGCTGTCTGTAGTCCCCTGTTGCTTTTCTTTAAAGAGTGAAACCCTTTGGTTTACATCAGTCCCACATTGTCCTCCTCGTGCTTGTTGGTTCCCACCACTGCTTTCCCTAAGGTGGGGATGGTGTTAGCTTGGGACCTGCTTGCTAATGGATATTTTGGCAGCAAAAGACAAGAGACTTGTCATGCACTTCCCGATGGGCACCATGTAATGGCAAGGACATCCAGAAATCCCAAGTTTGGGGATTTTTTCCTCCTTTTTGGAGTCTTTTGGGGTACCTACCCTAATTATTGGTCAAGCCAGCAAAGTCAACACAATCTGCTGCCTGTCTCCTGCTTTCTTTCCCATCCTCTTCCCACCTGAAATGCAAGATCTGTCTTTGGTGGGTAGGAAATGGCCCAGGTTGGATGTCAGCTCCGCTATCAGAGAACTGACACAGCTGTTTTCAGTGTCGAGGCATATTTTTTGATAGCCAAAGCTTCGCTCCCAACTTCCTTGTCTGTCACCCGCTCGGAGGAGGAAGCCGTCTCGCGCGTTTGATTCGGAGCCAGCCCGTTGATGGAGCAATGCTGATTTCTCGCTGGGCTGGAAGCTCGCGCTGCTGCCAAACAGCTGATGAGTCGTTTCTCAGCCATGTCTTTCTCTGTCTTTTGCTAGGCATGATTTTTGTCTTGATACTGGAGAGCTGGTGGAGTTCAGGGGTTGTCTGATTGTGAGAAGAAATTTGCAATTGTACTGTGTCCAAAAAACATGCAATAGAAAGAAAATATCTGGTTACTCGCCAGACATCTATTTCATCCATCTTGGTGAATATCAGAATTAATTTATTTAACATCCACGAACCTGCACTGGCCTTAAAATTAGTCCCTGGGCCTTGGATTTGCAAGGCTGATATAATCCTTCCTCTATGACTTTTCCTGAAACTGCTGTCCATGTGAGGAAAGCAGGAAAAAAAAAAAAAATCAGGACAATTTGTGTCCATTTACAGATCTGTAGTTCAACACCCCAGCTCATTCTCTCCTTTCTAATTGCTGCTTTCTTCTCTTCTCGGGCTCCTTTGTTTCTCTCTGCAAGCAGCCACAGCTTTCAGATGTTTTAGGGTCATTCCTCCATGTGCTGCAATGCTAATTATTTCTTCTGCCCTAATTCAGTTTTACATATCACTCCCAGCCACACAGGCCACGTAGCACACACAAGCGCGCTCTCTGCATTCACACGATAAAACCTCCCCACAGACACACGCAGGACAACACAAAGCCGTAGGGTCCCCACGCCGGAGAGCAAACCACCGTTTCTGTCGTGCTGCCGTCGCTTCGTAATCGTACCATCTTAATTAGAGGGTTTCCAAAGCTAGAAATCTGGTGCAGTCGTGTACCAAATTTGCCCCACTAATGCTTCAAAATGATGAAGATAGCATTGATAATAATTTCCAAGACTGCCTTTCTTTATGGTTATTATGGCCTATCTGCAATGTCTGAAATATGTTAAGTGGAAACTACTCAAAAGACTTTCCGGTTAATGAATGATTTGTGAAAAGCTCTCTCTTCCAGAAATGACCGATATTAGAATTGGTGCTGATGTCATGTACCAGCTCCCATTCAGAAAAGCTATTGAAAACAGTCCAAATTCCTCAGAACTGTTAAATCTCTTTAATTTCTCCTCTTTGTTTATATATAAGCTGTGGGGGTTTTGTTTGTTTGTTTATTTCCCTCTTGCGGAGAGTCAGTTTTAATTTAATTTGCATGTTGGGTTGCTGCTCTTTTTGTGTTGCATTTAATATATTCAGAGCATTTGGGGAGCCTGAGGTTTGGAGGCAGCGGAGAGTGAGATTGTTTCCATTGATGAATGTGGCTTTCAGGAAAGAAATGAAAAAGTTGGGGAAAATAAATTCCACGAGTGCCAACATGGGCAAGGAAATGGCGGATTTTTTTCTTCTAATTTTTCCCAGGAATCAGCAAAAAGCCTGTCCTTCCTCCTTTTGTTTTTTAACGGCACCTACTTTAATAAAAATAATTGCAGTGATGGCAAGAAAAAAAATCTAGGCGGGAATTAAGATAGAGAGGTCCCAAGGAAAGATTAATTAGAAGAATGCATGGAGACATGCAGCTCGCATCCAAAATTATCCTGGAAAATTCATATAGAGAGCTCTCCATGCACAATATTGGGTCTTGTATGGTTGGACGGTGTTGTGCAACCTAAGGGCTATCTATGAGGATGAGGGTGCGTGGGATGGGGATGCATCACCGTAGCATGTTTTATGATATATAAAAAACTCTTTTTTCCAGATCATTTCTTCCCTCTCCCCTCCCGTCCTCAAACTTGCTTCTTTTCAAAGTGGCATTTCTGATTTCATGTTTTAGAGCCTGAATTGAGCGATGCGTTACAAGGAGGTTTCCTCCAGGCTGAAGAAGGAGGTGAGGACTCCTTGCTGAGGACCTTTGTTTCTCCTAAAGAGGATTAAGTATTTTTCTAGGGAAAAAAAAAAAAGCAGATGTAGGAAGGCTTGTCCCTGGGCAGGAAAGGGCTGTGGAATCTAATGAGATTTTGCTATCCTGAGCTGCTAAAATTTGGTGTGGTTAAAAGACACACTGTGCACCTGCATCCAGAGTCAACCTTGCAAACTCTCTCTTGGGAGCCTTTGCAATGGTCTTTGGGAACACGCAGCCAAATCCAGACTTGCCTTTCAAAATGAAAGAGGAGGGTCCCTAGAAGGGACCTCGAGGATGTTTATTTTTCTCTTTCCTCCCCAAATAATACAAATTAGAAAGGGTATCTGTCTCCCGCCCAAGGGTTGCATCTGGGGGATGCAAGGACCAGGGAGAGGTGATGCTCGGGGACATCCAGATGCAGGTCAAATGTCTGCGTTTCCCACTTAATGCTGGAGACCCGTCACCGCTCCGACATGAATTCCCGGGGACAATGCGAGCCGCCCCCAGCTGATGAAAGGCTCCTGTCCTGCTGGGTCTTCGGGGAGATAACCCCGACAAAACCTCTGCAAGCCTCCGCCGAGCTCCTACAGCCTTCCCCCCCGGGGAACCCGGAGGATTGTATCCCCCGTGTTTGCAATTTGTGTGTGTGGCACCATTAAGAATTGATATGCTCAATATGAATGGCGATACTTCAAAACCCCTGAATAGAGCCCAAGATCCACCCCCAGGAAAAAAAAAAAACAAAAAAAAAACAACATTGTTGAAAAAGTCCCCTACTCAGCCTGGGAGGGAAAGTTTGTGTATCAATCTAGTTTTATAATAGTGTAATTTAGTGTCTAGGCCCGGGCTCTGGTGGTGATATTGTACTGGAATGAATGAAACAGAGGACTCCAGGCTGAGCAAGAGCTCGAGGACCCGGCTGGCTCTATTCAGGCCAAACTAATCGGCTTCAGCTCAGCTCTCCGCCAAAGCTCCCCTCTCAGTAGTGGGTTTTTCTCTGGGTTTTTGTTACTGTTTCTTAAAGAGCTCAGCTGGCTGCTGAGGCTGAAAAGAATCAAATTATTAAAGATTTTGTGGAAAATCCAGTGAGAATGGGCCCATGCAAGAATAATAGCATTGTGCCACCGTGGGCCATTCCCAGCTTCCAGTCGGGAGAAATTGTCAACTCTGTCTTTGTTTTCTTAACCCTTTCAATGGAAACAAAATAATATTTAGCTCAGCACAAAATACCTTCTTTTTCATTTCTAATCCTTTCAGGTTCTTTTTTTTTTTTCCTTCCCCCCTTCTCCTCCTCCTCTTCCTCCCTCCCTCCCTCTCTCTTTCTCTCTCCCCCTCTCCCTCTTTTTGTTGGCTGTCCTCTGAAATACATTTATATACCTCATACATTCCTCTTTTCCTTGCCAGTTGGCCAGAGGGGCATCTGTTATCAGGAAAGGCCCTTCTTTTTTAAACAGGATGTAAAATGGGTGATTAAATCCTTTATTAACAGTCACCACCAGAAAAGGGAAGAGGAAAGGGAAAGGTTTTCTTTCAAGCTTCTATTTTTAAGATTTATTAGTGGTTAATAAATCATCAGTATGTTGTTCAATGGGCTGGCTATATAATGTGTCATGTTTTTAAATGTCTATACATTTTAAATTTAGAAAAGTATTTAACTGGGGCATTATAATGTCATTAAAGAATAAAAAGAAAACGTCTGCCTGTCTGTCTGTCCATCCTCAATCCACCAGGGTAGATGCAGACAAACAATTTAATCACTCTCCTCCTCTTTTATTTAGGAACTAAGTAGCTTTTCCTGGCTCTTTCTCTGCTGCATGCACCGATCCTAAACGCGTCGAGGAGCAGCATTGTCTCCATGATAGGAGGAAAAGGCGCCTGGCCACGGTGTGGATGTGGAACCCAGCTGGGCTGCAGGTCTCTCCAGGTTGCAGAGCAACTGGATGCAGGGAGCTTGGCTGCACCTCATCTTTTCAAGGGGGATGAAAGCCCACGGCCACGGCTCCTTTGTGCAGGGAAGGCAAAGCCACTGCCACGTTTTCAAGTCTTTCTCAGGAATGGAGCAGGAGAAGGAGAAGGGATAAAAAAAAATAAATAAAAAAATTGTCAAAAACAACCCCCCTTCATACCAACTGGCCGGCACCAGGGATGGGGTGACAAAGCACGATGCCAGATCTGCTCCTGCTGTAAACTTGACGCCAGCAGAGTTAGGAGGAGGTAAACCGGACGAGCCTGTAACCCACCGAGTGATATGTTGATAGCAAGCCTAGTATTAGGGTACGGGGGTGAAAATTAAGGGACAAAAGGGTACTCACTGTCCCATTGTGGGTGATCCCTCTAATCAGGATATTCTCCCTCAACTTTGCTCCGCTCTAACCTATTGACAACAGAACTAGGTCATCTTGGTGAATAGGGTAGATTTTCTGCCGTCTCAGTGTCTTTGAGGCTGGAAGGGATTGTGTGTTCAGTGTTACAAACAGACCTTCTGTCTTTATTTCCCGACCAGCAGTGCGCCACTTAACAAGGAGAACTGGACCAGCCATTTTTCCCCGTAACAAATGGAGGGTCCCATCCAAGCCGCCCTTGCCAATTGGCTTTCAGACAAGGGAAGCTTATTCATGTTTTTAGACCTCAGCCAAGTTCAGTCAGGAAGCCTGAGATGTTTTAAACTGGGGGAAAGGCGGGGGTATCCAGGGCTCCCTTGCCAGCTAGGAGGAGGGAGTCATTGCATTATTTCAGTATTTTCTTGAGTTGGGTCTTTTTTTTGGTGTGCTCTCAGGGATAGAGTTGTCTCTCTCTATCCCTGGCATAATGCTGGCTTGGGAGGGAGGTGCACAAGGACTTTTTTTGTTCTTCTGGCACTCCTCAAGAGGACAAGTCCACCCCTGCTTGCTTGAATCACCTACAACGGCGGGAGAAGAATGGAGGATGTGCACTGAGGTTGCTAGTGATGAGGGATCTCACAGGTGAGTCACCGCCAGTGTAGGTGGATATTACACTACAGCCCAAGACACTAAAAAGTCTTGTAATGAGCCAGACACTGAGAAGCTGTTGATTACCTTCCTCTGGAGAAGATGTTCATTCCCTATCCCACCCTAGGATCTTTCCTCTTCAGCTTCGGGGAAGGACAGAGCGTCATCATGCTTTCCATCTGAGATCATGGTGCAGTGTCCCAGAAAAACACTTCCACCACCTTTGTGTAATGTTGCTCCTGGCCCTTTTCAAGTGTGAAAACGTCCTCAGATCTTTCAGGATAGATGATAAGAATATTCCCTTATAAGGAATAGCATTACTCTATCCTAGAAATCCCACAGACATTAGCTCATGGACTTCCATCCGTTATCCTAGTTAGCCAAACCTCATCTCCATTACTATGAATGAGTGACTCGTGTCCTGGATCCTTCTCTGCCCATTTTCAGGCATCATACAGAAATGTCACCTGTACCTTGCTGAACAGCCGCCTCCTGTGTATATGCAGGATCGAACACCCTGCACTGTCCATCAGGTGTCCCATGACTTTCCCCACTGTGATCTCAACTCCCGCCCCCACAGCCACTCTTCGGCACCCCTTTTTGGGACATCTGAGATCAGGATGAAGAGGGAACCGCTGGATGGGGCTAAGCAGGGATGGCTGACACAATGGTGTTTGGTGGAGTAAAACCTTCTCAAGCAAAACCTTCTCAAAACCTTCTCATCCTGGTAACACTCAGTCTTCCTCTTCACAAGCTTGGAGAGCAGTCAAGGATGATGAGCAGAAGAATGGATCCTTCTCAAAGTGTCCTGTTTCTTGTGGTCATCTCTAACTGTCCTCTTTTGTCTGCTCTTGGAGACAAGTTTTGGGCCTCAGGAGACTTTTGGTCTGATCTATTTGGTCTGTTCGTGAGCCATAGGATGCTTGTATAATTGCTACAGTTGGTGCTGAAGACATTGTAGTACAGGAGACAATGTGTCCTAAACTTGGCTAGATGCCTGGATTAGAAATTAAAGGCAAATAAGGCAACCTAAGCTCTGGAACTGCATCAAAGGCAAATCCAGGCTAAGTGGGAAGGATCCAATTTCACAGTTAAGTTTGTTAAATAGGTGGGTGGTGGTTGCCGGTGGTGCGTACGTCCCTTTATTAACAATTTATAAATGAAAGGTCCCTGCCTGGAGATAACTGGAGGATCAGACCTTTTTCTGGCTGCCTTGCCACAAGTAATCTTTACTCGTGCAAGGTTCCGACTCAAATTGACAGAGCTACTCGCACGCACAAGGACCATCTGGGATAAACTGAATATAATGGCAAAGATGATGGGAAAATCACAAGGACAGTAAGACATGCTTGTTAGAACCAGCACAGCAGAAAATAATGC
>VFFE01005633.1:7754-26513 GCA_008921705.1 Burhinus oedicnemus
GCCCCCGGTCCTAGCGCCCGCCACGCGTCCCGCCGACCACCCGGGGTCCTGCCGCCGCCCGATGCTGGGTAAAAGCAAGCAGAGACGAGCAGCAGCGCGGGCACCCACCGCGCTGCGGGGACGGGGGGGGACGGGGACGGGAGCCGTCCCCCTCGCCTCCCGCTCCGCCCCAGGAGCTGCAAGGTGGGGTCGTTGCCGCAGCCGGCCGGTGCTCTTCCCCGGGGCGAGCTCCGATGAGAAGAGGGCAGGGGCACGGCTGCACCCTGCGCCGGGCAGGGCAGGGCAGACGTTTAGGCCACCCGCAGAGGGGTCCTGCCCGACCGCGCCCCCCCACCCAGCCCAGTCCCCGGCAAAAGGCAGGCACGGCACACCACGGACAAAACCGGATCCTTTAATGGTTTTTGGTTCTCTGTGAAGCACAAACAGGGTGATTAATTCATGTAAAAACAAACGGGGGTCAAGGCTATGTACAAGCTGCAGAGTCCCACGGCGGCGGTCCAAGGGGAAGAGGAGAGGGGCTCTGAGGGAGCAGCAGGCCCCGTCCATCGCCCCTCACCCCTGGCCGAGCGAGGAGGGGAGGGGCCGGATCGGCGCTGGGGGGGGAGGCCGAAGGGATCCCTAGGAGGAACGGCCCCGTGGGGACAAGGACATGCGCAAGGTGGGCTGTGAAGGCCAGGGAAGGTATCGCGGCTGTTCCAGGTACCTGGGGCAAACCTGTTCCCTGAAAAACCCCTGAGCCCTGCCTGGGCAGGGAGGGCAGCAACTCACAGAAGCGATGAAGTAGTAACCCAGGGTAGGGGATGGTGGCATGAATGAAGGTCCTTGTCCAGAGAGGTGGAGGGAAGAGCAGTGGCTTGGGCAAGCTGGGGGACGGGGGGTATGACGTAGGACAAAGCCAGCTCTTCCCCTGCCCCCTTCCCCACCCAGTGCCGCAGACCCGTGCCCACTGCGGCACCAACCGAGCACCAACGCTTCCCAAGCAGACTGCACACATGCTACATGCAGGGAGAGTATTCCCCAAATGAGCTTTCCTGAAGTTAAAAAAAAAAAACAAACAAAAAACAAAAAACAACAACCACCAAAAAAAAAGAAAAGAAAAATAAAAACACAACAAAAAAAAACCCAAACACCAAAACCAAACAACCCAACTCTGGCCTTGCAGGTACCCAGGTAGAGTTTCTCAGGCAGTCAGGGTTAATGGTAACACCATGGAACAAGTCAGTGACACTGGGGAGGGAGAAACCAGCGGTCCCAGCACAGAAACATATAGGGGGGGGATGCAGAGCGGGGTACGGTTCAGTACCACCAGGCCACAGTATCAAAACATTAATGCCCTCAATCAAGGGAAGCCACAGGTAAAGCACTGGCTCTGGGAGGGAGCCTCATTGGCTGTTTCATCCACAAACTGGTCATTTATTTTGGGAAAGACTGACTCCATAAAGCAGAGCTAAACAAGTCAGGTGATGGCACTCACTGCTCAGCTCAGCCAGGTCCCCCCCTCACCTGCCCCACTGCAGAGCCCCAGGGAGAAGGGAGTCAGCCCTAACCCTCTGCCTCCCCCTTCCACCATCCCCATGCATGGACCTGTGGGGACAGCAGGCGCTGTGGGGCAGCAGCCCCGCTGGGGGAAGAGGGCAGCCTCGCACTGGAGGGACATAACTCACATGCGACCTGTGGGACCAACATTACACAGCAGGAAGGGTTGAAATGGTCCAAAACACCCCACTGCGTAGCTGGGGTCGCGTTAACTGCTACAGATACTATTGCTAGCCCACAAGCCGAGTTCTTGCTTGGTCAGTGGTCCAGGACAGTTACACCCACAGAGCCCGCTGCCTGGCTGTAGGCAGGTTGGCCCATGCCACCCCACTAGGCAGCAAGCAGGCCACATGCTCAAGCACAGCTCCAGGTGTGCAGCATTCCCTCTGGGCCACAGCTCTGCCAGGGGTTGCATTTGGTCATTTTATTTCTGTGTTTGGGTTGGTTATTCACAGTGCCCAAACAGCAGAAAAAGGCAGCATCAAAAGCAAAGCCCCACTGGCAAAACCCAGGGCAGAGCTAGCAACACCGAACACAGGGACCAGCACCCGTGCTGCTCACCGTCAGCCCTACAGACACTGCCGACTGTTAGTCGAGCACCCTTTCCAAATAACTCAGGAGAATTTCAAAGGGAAGGCTCTCCCAGGGGCTCCTGAGGCAGGAGGCTCCTTACGACACAGCTCCAGCCCCGCAAAGAGCCCCATGCTCTCCTCCTTCCTCTTCCCTACATCCAGGTCTTCCCTCCAGAACGCACATGCGACAAGCGAAAAACCAGGACACCCAACACCCAGCAGGCATCTACAGATCCTTCTCCAGAAGGCAGAGCTTGTGCGGTCAGAACCATCTGGTTGGCATGATGAGCACTTCCATCCTGCCTCTCCTCAGCTCTTCTATCCAAGTACATTTAAAAACAATGGAGCAATACAATTGTTTAAAACCAAAGATGTCTGCTTTTTTTCCTGTGGTAGTAGGTGGTCTTGTCTGCTCCTGCCACCAGGACAAGAATAAGAGGCTGTAGCCCAGGGCTACTGGTTTTCCTCACGCATCTGTTCCATGATGTTGATGAGGCTTTCCAGCCCGAATACATAACCCATGTCGGGTCCGTCATGCACAGTGGGGTCATCGCGAAATCCTTTGAACGTGCTGTGTGCAAAGTCAATCATACGCACATCCACCTTGGGCTGGGCGGAGGAGCCAGGCTCCGTGCTGCCGCCATCCTGAAGGCTCTCTGGGAGAGAGCTGTCCACGCGCTTCAGGCGCATCTCCGGCCGGCGCTCCACAAACATCCCTGCCCTGCTGTCCTTCCCATCGTAAATGATGAGGAGGGAGCTGGAGTAGAAGCGGTAGGAGGCCTGTCTCTCCAAAACTGCCTTCAGGCTTCGCAGTTTGGTGAGGACAGGCTCAAAGAGGTCCTTGCGCAGCTCAATGCCATTGTGGAGATACTGGTAGAGGGCATTGCGGAAGCCCTCAATGGAAAGACCACGTCCATAGTATTTATTCCTGCATAAGTAATGCCCTGTGTCCAGCTGATAGACCTAGAAAGCCAAAGGAAATGCGTATCAAGTGGGAGCACCAGGTGAAGGCCACACACAGAGAACCCTGAGCTGTCCTGCACCTACAGGGCAGAGGGAACTCATTCTGTCACCACCATGCTCAAGAGGGAGCAGGAAACAGCTCTGCCTGTTCCCTGAATCCCAAAGCAGCTCATGGGTACATTCCACAGGCACAGCCAGGGTGCTCAAGCACTGGTTCTCTCCCAGGACACTCAAAGGGCAGCTAGTCAGTCTGAGCATCCCCAAGAAGCATGACACAACAGACCCCGAGGCTTAAAAAGCCACATCTTACAGCAACTTGGACAATCCTCTAGCAGGGGGAGCTGCTGCCACGTATTGCCATTATTATGTGGCATGTGACTAACAAGGGGCCCTCATTGCTTCAGAGTCTGTGGGCAGAGATCTGGATTACAAGATCCTTCTGTGGGTGGGGAAAGGAGTGACTATTGCACAACAGCGCCAGCAGCAAATCCTTGTGTGCAGGGCCCAGCCTCAAGAGGAGAGCAACTTCCTAACTCCCAACACAGTATGGAAGCAAATGTCAGCTGATGCTGGGACAGAGGAACACCTCCCTCCCCAGGCACCATGATTCTAGCTGAACACTAAGCCACAAAAATAATTTTATTAGAAAATCCCCTAATTGTCTGTGAACAAAACAGCTTTGGATAAAGCAGGCCACCTCAGAAGAAGCAGGTTCCTTTGTTCTAGGCTTAGAAATGAAGATAAAAAGCACATACTGTGAACACTCATGTACCTACCTGAAGTGGAAGGCTCTGTAACTCACTGCTCAGCAGAAGACACTAACTGGAAGGTCTAATGGGGCTGTGAAAGTGAACGTGCAGCACCTGCAGCCTTGGGGATCCCTACCTGCATCCCACACACACGCACGCCCAAGGTGGCAGAAGTGCTCTGTTCACACTTCTTCATCTGCCGAGCAGCTTTCTCCTCAGATGCATCATCTCCATGCTGTCTGGTCCCCATCTTCAGATCAAGTACACAGGGAAGCTTGAAGTGATGCACTACATTCTCCAGCAAAAGGAACTCTGGGAGATGCGTCAAGGAGAGCTCACCTGTCAGAAACACTGCTCCCTGGGGCTACTACAGACAGGGACTTGGGCCAGTACAAGATAGGGTCAGGCAACAAAAAAATAGGAAACCAAAGAACAGACAGAACAAACTGTTTGGAGAGGTGAAGAAAAGGACAAAACCCTAGTGGCATCCAGGCTTTGACACTTGGTAGAAGAAATCAGCCTGGAAATGGGAATGGCCAACAGAACATCACATGCAGGTGTACTGTAAACTCAGCAGGGGGATCTGAAGAGCAGAACACTAGTGTGAGGAAACACACAATCTGCCAGTAAGAATTGCTGATACATTAAGGGAGAGCTTGAAGTCTAATCAAATTAGCAATTTAACCATATGGATAAACAATACAATCCCCACGAACTAAAAGCTCAAGGCTCAAGTAATAGCACAGTACTGCTGCTACTGGCCTGCCCAGAAGAGCAACGCTGCCCAACACATGGGGGGAAACCGGGGAGGCTACAAAGGCAGGAAACAGAACAGTTATGGGAGCCTTCAATTACCAGTATGCACAATGGCCAAACCTTCCATTAGGGCACAGCGCTGGGAACAAACTCAAGACAATCAGTGCAGCAGCTTGTCCCAAAAGGGAAAAAACAACCCTGACATTTGCTCCAAGTAGCCCTGCACAGCACGGTTCAACACATTACACTGAAATGGCAACCACAGCACAGCTAGATTAAACCTGCAAGGAAGTTTAACATTTAGAAAAATCTGTCACAACTATGTTTCATTTTGAAAGAGGAACTTCATAAAAATAAGGAAGTGTGATTAAAAAGAACAGGACAGCCAAAAAGAATTGCTTCTCTGCAAGTGATGCAGGCTATTTAAAAATAAAAGCTGGAGGGTCAAAGCACACATTTGAGAATAGGAAAAGGAAGCCCACACAGTTAAAATGATGAAGGCTACAGCTATTAGAATTAAGTTTGCTTCCATGTGCAGAAAACAGAATCAAGCTCCAGCAGGTGAAACAAAAACACCCCACAAGCTGGCAAGTACAAGACAAAAGCATGGGGAGTCATTTGCGAAGGCACAGAAAATAACAAATCCACCTTCAACTGTATGAAGAAGCCAGTCAGACTGCCCAAAGAGTTTGAAGACAAAGTACAAAAGCAGCTGCAGGGGAGGGAAGTAGCTAGGGGGGTGTGAAGAGACCCCCTAAAAAGAGAAATAAGATTAATATTTTGCTTCTTTGTTTACTGGAGGAGAGGTTAGGGGATTTCTCAAGCCAGAATGCTGAGTTCAGAGAATTCTCAAACCGAAATGCCAAGAGAAGACATCGCATGTTAAACAGAAAATAAGAGGTGTGTAACTCAATTAACACTGCCTTAGTACCAGGTGACTGAACAGGGGGTGCCACAACACTGATTTGCGGAGACATGGGGAACTACAAACTAGCATGACTGGTCTTACAGCCAAAGTCGCCAGCAGGGTCTTTGTGTGGAGATCCATGCTGTTCAACAAGTGATCCAGAAAAGCGAGTGAACAGTGAGATGACAAATTTGCTCTAAGTAAGAAGTTACTCAAGGTTGCAAAAATGAGGAACAGTTGTGAAAAAACTCAAAAAGGATCTTATGAGACTGACTCAACCATGGGCAAAATTCAATAAAGGTTACATGCAAGATGATAAACATAAGGAGAAAAAGATTCTTAATGCATAAAGCAATGTGTTTTGAGACAACTATTACCAGTCAGGAATGGGATCTCAGGGTAACAAAACAGCATTTAGAACAAGAAAGTGTGTTAGGGATTATGAGGGAGAGGAAAGAAAACAGCATTGAACACCAGTGGAAATCTCTGGTTCACCTGCATCTTCCATATTGTGTGCAGTTCTGGTCACTGTCTCCAGAAGGATACAGTAGAACTGGAAGAGACTCAAGAAAGGTGACAAGGACAAACACAGCTGCCTCCCAGGGGATTACTGAACAGGGCAGACCTGCATCCACTGCTGGGCAAAGCCTGACATGAAAAATTACAGTTTAAAACAGAAGCCAACAAAGGACCAGAGATGAAAAAAAACATGAGAAACATGGCTTCTCTGAGCATCAGTGTGAGACATTAGCGTCACTGTATGGGAAGCAGGAAGGAACAGTACAAAGAAACATGTAAGAGTTTTTCTTGCGTGAACGATGGGAAAGCCAAAGGAAGTAAGCTGCCTCAGGCAAAAACGTGTAGGCTAGGGCAGCAGCAGCAACCTGACATACTCTGCTTCCCAAAGGATACTGTAGAGTTTTCGGTCCTTGGACTCTGACCGCATGCGGCTCAGCTGCTGCTTATGACAGCGTAGACTCCAGGGGTTATAGCTGATCTTTTCAGAGCTCAGACCGCTGTTCCCATCCAACATCTGAAATGGAACATCTGAATGGATGTGCAAGTCCACCCTGGGACTTTTTGTTTCCTGGATGCTGCTGGTATAAAGACAGAACAAACTTGCCTGTTAGAATCCATGCATTCTCCAGATACCTAAACTGCCATATGCTCCCCTTGCATATGACTACCTCCTCTTCCTTCTCCTGCCAGCTTAACAACAAATCTTCACTAATACCCCTGGCTGTGGACCCACACTCAAGGATCTGGTCTATCTAACATCTCTGCTAGGTTGTACTGTAATCAACAGAGTAATCAGGAACATTTGTGTCTCAGGGAGCTCTGGCCAGTGTCAGGAGGTCTACCCATATTCAAAGTACCTTTGGAAAAAACCTCTGGGTTAATAACCAGGTGGACCAAAGAGTATTTGAAATTGCTCCACATGCTTTAGTTCCACATGCAATAAACTGCCAAGTGTTATCCTGTGTCAGAAGCACTTCCCATGGATGAGTCTGCCCTGAATATGGCAAAACTCCTGACACAGTTTGCAGTACCGCAGTGTGCTGGACTAGCAAGTGCAAGACAGCCTGGGTACTGTATGGAAGTGCAAAATGTCCTCAACAAAAGGAGCACCAGAGCTGAAACGGGGAAGACAGATTTCCTGCTCATCATGTTGTTGCTGGGCCCTCAAAGTTTTACCTTTCAGTGCTGTCGCTGGCCAGGCCAGGCTTTTCCTCCTTGTGCTCAGTACTGCTGCTTGATCTGTGAAGGCTCCGACGCGAGTGCTTACGTCGTGGCTGGTCCCTCTCTGGCATATCATCCTGCTCCAGAGCCTCGTTCTCCACGTAGGGATAGGCCACCAGGTTAATGTAGCCATCACTGTCTCCCTCAAAACAGACAGATACCACACCTGCCAGAGAGAACTGACATGTCAGTTCTGTTTCCCACTGGAGGGAATACGTAACCACTAGCACCCAGACGTTCAGCAAGAGAGAGGAAAATGTAGCTCACAGAGCAGCAAAGCAAATCCAGAGCAATGAAAGGAGGTTTAAGACTACAAGAACCCAAATGTTGTTAGCACAGCACAGAGGAGAAATCCCCCAAATAGTGCTCCGTGTTGCTACCTGATTGAACAGTCAGCAGCACCAGGGGAACCTCTGCCACCCACAGGAAATTAAGGACAAAAGCACAGCGGGTAGGCTGAGGGGTGTGATCATTTCCTTCCATTCAGTCTTGCAGCAAATGTCATCAAACTGGAGAAAGCACAGGCTACCAAGACATTGAGTAGGGCAAAGCATACGAAAGGTATATCTAGTTCATTTGGGTAAGTATCTATGTCCTGCAGAAGTGTTCCTGCTGTTGACCTCCTCCAAGTACAGGAGTGATGCATCCCAATGAAGATGAAGTTGGCCAAAGACACCAGGAACCCTGCATGGATGAACAAGGAGCTCCTGGGCAAACTCAAACAGAAAAAGGAAGCCTACAGAAGGTGGAAGCAAGGACAGGTAGCCTGGGAAGAATACAGAGAAATTGTCCGAGCAGCCAGGGATCCGGTTAGGAAAGCTAAAGCCCAGAGAGAGTTAACTCTGGCCAGGGACATCAAGGGCAGCAAGAAAAGCTTCTATAGATATGCTGGTGACAAAAGGAAGACTAGGGAAAAAGTGGGCCCTCTCAGGAAGGAAACAGTTCACCTGGTCACCCAGGATAGGGAGAAGGCTGAGGTACTCAATTACTTTTTTGTCTCAGTCTTCACCAGCGAGTGCTCCAGCCACACTGCCCAAGCTGCAGAAGGCAAAGGCAGGGACTGGGAGAATGAGGAACGGCCCACTGTGGGAGAAGATCAGGTTCATGATCATCTAAGGAACCTGAAGGTGCACAAGTCCACAGGACCTGATGAGATACATCCATGGGTCCTGAGAGAACTGGTGGATGAAGTTGCTAAGCCACTAGCCATCATATTTGAGAAGTCGTGGCAGCCTGGTGAAGTTCCCGCTGACTGGAAAAGGGGAAACATAACCCTCGTTTTTAAAAAGGGAAAACAGGAAGACCCAGGGAACCACAGGCCGGTCAGTCTCACCTCTGCATCCAGCAAGATCACAGAGCAGATCCTCCTGGAAACTCTGCTAAGGCACATGGAAAATAAGGAGGTGACTGGTAACAGCTAACATGGCTTCACTAAGGGTAAACTGTGTCTGACAGATTTGGTGGCCTTCTATGATGGGATTACAGTATTGGCGGAAAAGGGAAGAGCTACTGACATCATCTACCTGTCCTGCATGACATCCTGGTCTCTAAATTGGAGAGACATGGATTTGACAGATGGACCATTTGGTGGACAAGGGACTGGCTGGATGGCCACACTCAAAGAGTTGCAGTCAACAGCTCAATGTCCAAGTGGAGACCAGTGACGAGTAGCATTCCTCAGGTGTCAGTACTGGGAGCAGCACTGTTTAACATCCTTGTTGGCAACACGGAAAGAGGGACTAAGTGCACCTTCAGCAAGTTTATCAACAACACCAAGCTGTGTAGCACAGTCAACATGCTGGAGGGAAGGGATCCATCCAGCGGGACCTGGACAGGCTTGAGAGGTGGGCCCATGCCAACCTCATGAAGTTCAACATGGCCAAGTGCAAGATCCTGTGCCTGGGTCGGGGCAATTCCAAGCACAAATACAGGTTGGGCGGAGATTGGACCAAGAGCAGCCAGGAGGAGAAGAACTTAGGGGTGTTGGTGGATGAGAAGCTCAACATGAGCAATGTGCCAACGGCATCCTGGGCTGCATCAAAAGCAGCGTGGCCAGCAGGGCGAGGGAGGGGATTCTGCCCCTCTACTCCCTTCTTGTGAGACCCCACCTGCAGTACTGCATCCAGCTCTGGGGCTCCCAACATAAGGAGGACATGGACCTGTTGAAGCGAGTCCAGAGGAGGGCAACGAAGATGATCAGAGGGCTGGAGAACCTCTCCTATGAAGACAGGCTGAAAGAGTTGGGGTTGTTCAGCCTGGAGAAGAGAAGGCTCTGGGGAGACCTTATAGCCCCTTCCAGTCCCTAAAGGGTCTACAGGAAAGAACGGGAGGGACTCTGTATCACAGAGTGTAGCCATAGGACAAGGGGTAACAGTTTTAAATTGAAAGAGGGGAGATTTAGATTAGATATTAGGAAGGAATTCTTTACTGTGAGGGTGGTGAGGCACTAGAACAGGTTGCCCAGAGAAGTTGTGGATGCCCCATCCTTGGAGATGTTCAAGGCCAGGTTGGACAGGGCTTTGAGCAACCTGGTCTAGTGGGAGGTGTCACTGGGCATGACAGCGGGATTTAGAACTAGAAGATCTTTAAGGTCCCTTCCAACCTAAACCATTCTATGATTCTATGACAAGGACATCGCTGACAAAGGAGTGTGCTTTCTCTGCTAAAGCAGCTCTCCAGCATCTGAGCTAAGAACAGAGCTCTGAGGCTGAGGTGACACCTGCCACTTATCGCAAGTCAGCCAGCCTTGCAGAAGAGGGATCTGCAAGCTCCCAGGGCTTCCCAGCAATAAAAACAGGGGGTCCTGGAAGTAAAACTACCTCATCCAGGTGCAGGCAAACAGGACCATTTCTGTCCTGTCCAGTTTTACCTTCTGAAGGCTCCTGGAACACACCATAGTCCAAGGGAAGGTATAGATCTTTCACAGCACAGACTCTAGATATATCTAGCTGGCCAGCCACAGAGCAGGACAGCTGACACTTCTAGTTAGGGCTGAGATCTTCATCTTTGGGACTCCCCCAGCCCTGAAAATGAAGCTATCAGCCCACGTCCCAACTTGCAATGGCCAAAATCTTTCATTAGCTTGTCACCAGTATTGAATAGCTGCCAGGAGTATCAGATGCACAGAATCAAATGATTCATCACTAACATGAGGAAACCTTGCGCTGCTCAGTTCATGCAGGCCATCGTGTTACTGTCCTTTTTTTTCCTTATCTGCACATGACAATGCTAACATGGTTCAGGTGGCTCAACACAATGTCAGAGTAGTTCAGGACTCCAGCATGTCACTACACAGACACCACTCTAACTGCTCTGGCTGCCTGGACGTGCTCCTCACGATACCCCTGTGGAAAGGCAAGCTTACAGTAGTAACACCTGAGTGCTCAGACAGGAAATATCCCCAATAATCCCCTCCCTCAGAACAGTAAGAACAATTTCTGGGACTATCAGGAAACTGCACGGGACTCTCAGATGAAGTCCCACACCGGGATGGGGGGGCGCATGTCCTATGCCTTTAGGCTACCAGGAAGTACCTGACTTCAAGAAGACAGGTCTCTATCTGGACTATTAGTTTCATCAGTTTTAATCACATCTCCTAAGGAAAGCCTGACATTATATCAATTCTAGTAACTACACAGGCTTCAGCTGAGATTTCTGATGGATCACTAGAGCACCATATACCTCCAGAGTGGCTTGAGGGTACAAGAGGACCTGTCTGTTGGCAAGTGTATCTTTCATTCCTGGTTCGTATACAGACACAGGCAGGTAAACTGACACTGCTTTGAGACCTTCAGGCTGCAGCCAGATCAAATGGCAAGAACCTGAACAGATGGTGGTCCCAGCTGTCTGTGAAGCACTGTCCCCCCCAATGCCATGTGGTGACAAAGAAGCAGAGGCAATAGGAACACTGAGTCCCCTAGAAAGCTACCTGCCAGGGTCACCATCCTGAATAAAAACACACATGGCTGAAAGCATATTGAGCTTCTGGAAGATACAGATGACCTGCTGAATTCCTACAACAATACAGACACTGGAAAATTCCATTCATTCAAAGTGGCTGGGGACAAGGCTTCACCTCAGTGCTGGGAAAGCAATGCTTCCTGCTTCAGCAGCTTTCTGATAGGGGCCCATAAAAAAGATGGGATGAGGAAGCAATAAATTACGGGACTAGAATGTGCAAATGCTCAGTATATGATCTAACGTCATTTGCTCAAGGTCAAGGCTGTAATTGACAATAAACTGGTAGTAAAATTACTTCAGTTACACATCCGTAACCTTAAGCTTCAGACTGCAACTGTCACACTGCATATTCTCTGCCTAGAAAGAGGAGCGCATTAAACTCTGCATGCCTACAAAAAGACTTCCTCCTTTCCAAGTCCTCCTATCAAATTGCTAGCCTGCAAAAGAGAAAGAGTTAAAAACAACAAAATGACACCAAAAGACAGCAAGACATCAGTAGCTGCAGGAAAATGAAAGGGCTGGTTCTTCAAGCATGTAACTGTGTTCTGGAATGACAACAGGCCTCACCTTTGTACTCAGGTGTGAACTCCTTCATTTCTGGGGGCAGAGATTCATAGAAGCGCTGTTCTCTGGTAATGAGGGGTTTGCAGACAGTATGGTCATCGTAGCGCATCATGCTGCTGTGGCCGCCCACCTGGTGAATGAAAGGCTCCAGCAGGACCCCCCGGTCTCCAGATCGAGTGGCATTCTTGCCATACTTGCCCACTTCCATGGTTTGACAAACACACATTGCGTTGGGCACCAGTTGCACTGTTGGAGCATGGGGCAAGCCACATGGGCTGGGAGGGGTAGCTCAGCAGTGGTCAGGCAGCCACAGAGGGGAAATCCTGGCAATCTGCTTCCTTACGATGATCTGAAAAAGCAAAGGAGATTCCTGTGAATGGAGGACCAGTTGCATTCACTCCCTATTTTCTAGGAAAACTGTTCCTCTTCTGTTCTCCATTTACATTCCACTTGTTCCAGCATGCTCCTCACCACCTCTTTAATCTTGCAGGTAAACACACACTGATTTGGAAGCAGTCTCATCTAGAGCTTGTCAAATAGGGTTGGCAGGAGACAGGGAAAGGAGGAGATACAAATATTCTGAGCCTCCTATCTTTAGAAAATACTATTTCCTTCCTTTAGTTCATTTTACCAGTAAGGCAACAAGATAATCAAGCACAAACTTCAAGCTACAGCACAATTAAAACCAAGCCCACACCTCCCTATCAGTAACAGCGACAGAACTAACACAAGCAGAACAAACATTTCAAGAATCTGAATTCCACTCCTTGTGCCTCTGCATTTTTAACATCTAAACAACTAAGTAATTCCTGTCCACCTCTTACCCTAACACTGTTTCCTCCTCTTCTGACTTCCTTCTCTTCAAGCTATGACTCTTGGAATAAGCGGGCCACACTCATTCTGTCGCTGTGTGTATGCTGTATCTGAATGGATTCCTCTTGGATTCTCTCCTTTATTCCTCTATGCCCTTCAGGACAACAACTATTTCCTGATGCTTTCACAGCACCTACATGCACAACAGACCCTTGATCACCAGAGATAGGCAAGTGAGATTAGAAGTGCTTTGGAGAAGACAGATGCTCTTTTAATGTTTGCAGACTGCCCGGCACAGCCACAGATGATGAAAAAGCAAAGCCGTCCAAATTCTCTCCAGATTATTTGCCCATCCCAGCTTAGATCATAGCTGCTCCTGAGGCTGCTGGGGAAAATATCACAGGATTTCCTCACAATGATGAGTTATCCAACATCCTTGCTACAAGAACCATACGCTGACTACAGTTTCTGAATCCATGAAATTTGCAGTTTCTTAATCCACGAAATTTGCAGTTTCTTAGCACAGCCACAGCTGAGGGCAATAATTTAAGAACTGAGGGATCTTGGAGGCCTGAACAAGGGACATGGTTCAGGTCATTCCTCATCTGGCCACGGGATGTCTCCGCAGCTACACAACACTGCCAGGCTGGGGGAAGTTCTGGATGGAGATGGGCTCTTCTCCCTCCCCTCCAATTCAGTCATGCAAGAGGAGCAGCTCAAGAGATTCAAAAGGAGGGGTGATACTTCATAACACGTTTAACCCAATCTAACCCAAAAGCTCACCGCAACAGGACAACGCTTCTCTCTCCCTGTCTGCACGTTCCTACTCGCTCTGTCACACTGGATTTTGGGACAGTATGAGTGCACGTACATTTGAGTTGAATCACCTCACTGATTCGATGGAAAACATTTCCTTTTGTGGTTACATGACCACACAACTATATTCAGCGTAAGTGGAACAATGTGAATATTTAGCTGGCTTTTAAGGTGGGGGGCAGAGAATGGGGGGCGGAACAAACCACAACACAGATAATCCCTATGTGTAGCAACTCATATCGAAGTCTCTTCAAGCTATCCTTCAAAGTCTCTGTCTCCTAAACTCACTCAGACCCTAAGTCATATCACAAAGACAAAAACATGCTGTGGATTTCTTTCCTCCCTCTTATTTGCTTTATCAACAAGGAATTTCAGCAGCAGAGGTTTGCTTACATCATATATGTTTTAGTTTGGTTTAATGGTAGTTAATATCCGAGAACAAGCAAGGTGCCAGCATCTGCGACAGATCAGCACTTCACAGATTTCAGACAAATGCTTTACAGACTTAGATCTCCCCTTGCTGACACAGCTTTGTCTTGGATTTGGTTTCTTTTATTTTGCCAATGCCTAAAGCAGAGTTTTCGGTTATTCCAAACAATACAGGGGACAAGTTTAACTTCACACCTTCCTGTAGTTTAAACTTCTTGGGACAAGGTAGATAAGAGATTCATCTGTGTGATAATGGTAGTTGCGATACTTGGGAAACCTGCACGTGGTTCTCAGGTCTAGTACTAGTTCCCATTTTCACTGAAAGCCAATCACAAAATGTCTCAGGGTCTCAGTTTTGCCAGTGACAGAACTATTATCCATCCTCTAGATAAGAGGGATAATCTAAGCAGAATCATTAGCTTCAGACACCTTCATTAACTTCAGATGGAGACTGCAAACATCAGGCAGACATATGCACCCCTCCAAGGTCCATGCAGACTGTTCTCGCAGTTAGGAGTGCCTCACCTATGGGCTACAGGCAGATTTTGGCCATCAGAGCAAGAGATGCGAACCCTTGGCCTACTTTCAGCAGTCTTCTTTCCTAAAGATAAGCAACAACTAAAAATATGCCACCTGAATTATTCTGGGGACAGCAGCCATCCACTCCAAGCAGTCCCTCAAGCCTTCTCCACTACACGGCCTACAGGTATTTACAAGATTACTGCAGTGGTCCAAGGGTTCCTAGGAAAGTGGCAATGAGAACAGGCTGCAGTCATCAAGAAGTGCCCCAGGCTTACTGCCAAATACCCCACCACCCTCAAGAAAACTCAACATGACAAGTTTCAGATGTGCAGTCACACCTGTAAGGGAGCGACAGCCACAAAGAGTACATTCTGGCTCCACACATTCATCCATGCACTCTAAAGAAAACAGCAATATAGACAATATTTTCCCACATACAAGTGAATGTGAGAAAAAAAAATACTTTGTGGCACGTAGCATTTCAGACAACATTTTTGAAGAGGAAGCTATCTACAGAGCTTGAAAAACAGACATTTTATAGCTCAGACACAGCTTAGTGGTTTTCAGACTAACTCAAATCAAGGGTTATTATTAAACATGGACACTATCCACAAAGACAGAAGAATCCCAGCAGTTTCAAACAAGTACAAAGCAAAAAATTATTTCAAGGCCTAAATATTACTCATCCTTTCTCTGTTAAACAAAGGCATGAGTTCAACTATTTTAGCTGGCTTATAAAATTCAGACTCCTTCCAATTATTCTGTAAAATGCAGTGCACAATCCACAGAACAGCTTGAGGGAGATCAGTTCACTCAAGCAGATCCTTTGGTATGGTCCAATACTACCACTATAGCTCAAACAGAAGTAAAACACTGAGGCTAGTTTAGCGTCCCCCCTTCCAACAGACTGATCTATAGTTAGCAAGACAGATCGTCTATCAAGCCAGACCTGCGAGAGGTGGAGGGTAAGGTTCAGAAGCAGAGTTATCGCTAACTACAGAAGGACATACCACATCCCATATTCCATTATCCTCCCTAGTAAAACACTCCTGTACTGGAACAGAATTTGCTCTACAGTATTTAACTCTAGACGCCTGTTTGTCAGTGTATCTGCTCCAAATCTGAACTGCATACCTCGCTGTTCAAAAGTTTTTTAGGAGGATGGGCATAAAGAAGAGCAATAAGGTGTATTTTTTTGTAGTAATGCACAACGTATCTCCAAACAAAAGCCAGGAAGACAAACAAGGTAACTTTGCTCTTCCTAACCGTTAAGCAGAGTAAGGCCTGCCCCAAATACCAACCTTACCCTCCAGCAGAGCACATGTCCCTCCACAGAAACAAATAGTGGTGTGCTCTTGAAGACCCAGCCAGAGTACTCAAACATTACTGAGCCCTGGCTGAATACTACCGATGTCTTACCAGACCACCAGCAGAATCAAGGAGATGCCTGCTCCTGCCAGTTCACAGCATCACAGCAGCACCACCTGAGGATGCCAGCACAGGAACAAGGGAGTGGGAAGAGCAGGGATGTCCTCTTTGATGGTGCAATTTAAGGTGACAGGGAAACTAGCCTCAGAGGTCACCACACGCTTGAGATGTGGGGGCAGAAAGCTGCACTGCAATGGGCAAGAGAGTTATGGCAGACCGCACCACAATGCTGATGTTTCCACTCTTTATAAGCCATCTTGTATGGGAAACACTGGCTATGCTTCATGACTCACCAGTAAAGCTACTTTCCAAAATAAAAAGAATAAACATTGAAAATTGTGATGTATCAGACACCAAGAAAGCTGACTGCATTAAGCACTGTTGACTCATGTCTTCCTTGGAAGCAGCTTGCATATCCATCTTTCCAGCATTGCCTTGCTGTGGCTTCTAGGACTGCAGCCAGCCCTCAGGCCCTGCGGTGCTGAAGAATAAGGCAGATGGCCACTGACGATTCTGGAGCTGGGCCACACATGGGGGATAAATACGGACCTCAAGGTCAGGCTGACAAAAGTTGGACCTTCCCTTAACCACCCCAAAGCAGTCAGGAGCAAAGCACAAGAACACAAATACCAGTACACCAGAGGACTACAGCATCTGGCCAACAGGTGCCTGGTGACTGCTTCTTGTAAGAGCTAGTCTTGTTGGTAAAGAACAGAAGCAGCTAGCATCTGTGCTGAAAAGCATGGTGTTTCCTAGTCACGCTGGACTGGGTGGCCCAAATTCTACAGAATAAAATCCAGTCTAAGAAAACAAAGCATCTCCCACTGTGCTATGAGATCAGCTTCCCAGCACAAAACCTGACCAAGAGGCCTGAGACATGTCTAGTCAGCAGAAAATGGAGATGACCCCAGGGACCTGGGCAGAGAACACAACTCTGCAAGAACCTGAGACAACGTCTAGGATGTAATCAGAAACATTTGGCCAGCCTAGTAACCAGGAAGCTATAAACCTTCCTAGCCTGCCTGAGCACATAGTTTTGAATCCTGAGACTCCCCCTGCATCTTTTGTCCAACGCTTGAACTATTGCCAAATACAGCCCCTTTTTGGGCATGCTGCCCTCACCAAGGCAAGCGTAGCTCTTCAGATCGAAGCCAGATAGAATATGATCCTTATGCATACATGAAAAACTAAACTGAAGTTTTAGGGAAAGGTGCTGAAGAATGCCAGCTGAGGAAGAATGCCAACAGTGAGGCTGGTGGAGGAACTGCAATAAACAAGGCCACAGAGAGGACAATAGCCACTAATAAGTGTGCTCCACCCCATGCCACTGAGCTAAACAAAAGCACGCTTCCTTCATCAATACTTTTCCTGTCTCAACAACAGGGCACAAATGCACCAACTGCGGAAGCATGCATAAGGAAAGAGCCTTGCCTACTTTAAGTCAGAGCTTGATTGAACTTACAGAAAGAACATGGAAAAGAAAATTCAGCTTGTAATACAAGTCCTTAGACATACTCTGTTTCTGTCTCCTAGAGATCTGAAGGAAGACTGTGCCATAAGTATATCTCACTAATTACAAAGCTTGTGAGACCAAGAATTTTCTTGCTCTTCTCTTCCTAAGAAAGGAGCGGAAGCCAAGCCTTTCCAGCTCTTTCTGAAGAAAGAGAGGCTGAGCTATGTAGTTTTAACTATGGCTGGAACGCCTAAACCACTCATTAAAACCAGTACCTAGATCTGAGGTTAAAGAAGGTTTTCTTAGAGGTCAGATTAGCAGGAGTTGCAAAGGCCCTTATGCTGTCACCTACGCATAAAGCACGGCATGCTTTCAAGGAGGGATGAGCAAGATTCCTTGCTATAGATCTAGACCCAGGGCACAGACAATACCTGTTTTCTTACACTGGCATGCTACAGTGGTAACTTCTCTTTTTTTTATTTTTTAATGCCAAGCCTTAGCACACAACAGTGCATAGTGAACGTCTGTCACATTTGGCAACATATGGAGAAGGTGCTCTGCAATGCTTTGTGAACATCTGCCATGCAGCTGTCTGCAAGCGAGGGTAACCAAAGCCAGGGCTCAAATAGCCTCTTCCAGCTTGTATTCCTATTCAGCCTGATGCTGGAAAAGCTGGCATTACTGCGATAACAGGCTGGTGAGTGGGAGAGGACTGCACGTAACAGGGATGATGTCAGCTGATTCAATTCCCTTGCTGCTCTTTTCTCCAGGCTTCCCCTTCTTCACTGGAAAAATGCAGCGCATCGGCAGGAAGGCACAGGCTGCCTGGGGACCTGCCAGTCCTTGTCACCGCTATCAGTGTCATTGCAAAGGGGAGACTGGAGGAAGGTCCAGACACAGTCAGGTCATCACCACTCTTTCCAACAGTCAGGAAGGATGAGCGAGAGGAAGCCAAGCTGCTGAATCCTGCTGCACCTTGCCACAAATACACCCTACCTCAGTAGTAAAGGGCACCTTCCTTCTCTGTTCAGAAGCACTGGCTTCAGTCCAAGCCTAAGAGTTTCCATAGCAGCAAGACCTGGTGGAATACATATATTAACATTAACAAAAGGTTGCTCTATCAGTACTGGCTCAGAAGATTTTCTTCTAAGGGAGTGCCTAGGAGAGCAGCATCGCCCAGTATCAGCTTTGCATTTTATAGGAGAGATGAGAATATGACACACACTTTCTAGAGAAGAGCTTAGGGAAGATCAATGCTTGCGAGGCCTCAATGCTCAGCTTTCTGTGAGTTAATTTCTGGCTTCTCTTTGTCTAATTTACAAAGAGGAAAAAAGTCTATGCTGGATACAGGTTATTTTTAAACTATTACAATGCAAACGCTGCCATTCATCACAGTTCTCAGATCCAACAGTTCGAGACAATTAGAAAGGAACTTACTTTAAACAGTCACAAACCATAAAGAACCAACCTAACCCACTCCGAAAAGACATTTCTTGAATTCACACTAGCGAAGGGGCTCATAGCAGAAAAATTGTAGTCCTTGCATTCATG
>VFFE01005633.1:26533-70605 GCA_008921705.1 Burhinus oedicnemus
GGTTTGGCTCAAAGACTAACTTGGAAAGAATCTGTAACTCAAATTCTAGACTGAATAAGCAGAAGGAACAATTTGCTTCAAAATCTTATGTTTCAAGTTTTTATTAATGCTGGTAATAAAGTATGCCTACTCTTCAGCCACAGACCTTGGCCTCCTCCCCAAGAGTGAGGCTTGAATAAGCCAGCCACATCCATAAGGAAGTCCTGAAGGACTGCAGGATCATCCAGGTAAATCCACCCAAATGCTTCCCCAGTAGGAAGATGGAATGACTACGCTGAGTTCAGCATGGGGAACAGTACGTTCAGAAACAATGCACTTTTGTGTCAGCTGTGGGTACCAAATTCTACAACCTCAACAGCATCAGAAGGTGGGACAGATGAGCAGGTAAATGCACCACGCTGATCTGCTGACACCAAGAGAATGAGTCAGAGCTGGTGATGCTTGTGCTGAACCAGAGGACAAAAACACCACACAGCAAGCCACTGCTGGCAGAGAAAAGGAAGGTGCAATTTTGTGGTAATGTGCACAGAGCTTAGCCAGATGGACGGCACTGGGTAGGACTGCTCAGTGCCAGGGGGGCAGCCCCAAAGAGAGGAGAATCCACGGCAATCAGGTGAGTGGCAGTACCAGGTTTGTGCTACAACAGAGGCAAAGAGAACTGGTACCTCCTAAGTCAGTTCTTACCTCATCTTCTCCTGGTTAAAAATGCCCCAGAAGTCTTTGGAGGTGCCAAGGCCAGAGCCAAGGAAGTCAGTTTGGCCTAACTACCTACAGAGTAACTGCTGGCTCCCGAGCTGGAGAGATGCTGTCATCATACACTTGTGCAAGTACCTCTGGAGCTTGAGCTCCCACTCACACCTCCACAACAGACTTGACAAGTAGGAATGGTTGTGCACTTTAGGCTGGTGTCCCTCAGGCTCCCAGCCAATAACAGACACCTGCAAGGCTGGTGGGAAGATGGGATAAGATGCTCCCCGCTTGCATAAGAACAAGAGGAAACCTCAAGGAAAAGAACCAAAAATCCCAGAAAAGGGAAGTACTTATGCAGCAATAAAATCAGTTTTCAGGCCTGAGAGGCTGGTTGACAGGAACCAAAAGGAACAGTCAGTGTGCTGCCTTACACCTGCTACACGCAGAAAGCAAAGCACAGGGGCCAAAGTGAGGATTCTGCACCAGGAAAAATAGTCGACTCCCCCAACTCAAGAGCAAGGGCACACATATATTCCACTTTCAGACCATACGTGGGCTGCCAAAGAAGAGAAAGAAGGGGTGTTTTCTGGCTCTTTGCCCTCCACCATCTCATAAGGAATCCTCAGAAGGTAAGGGAAAAAACATAAGAGACAAAACAAGACCTAGCCAGAAAAACAAAATATAAAAATCTATTTGAAATTAAAAGTCAAGCAAAAAAGTTTAATCTACCTGCACTTCATAATTTTTTCCTGCTTTCAGAATGTGTAAAAACACTGATTTAAGGAAGAAAACCTAGGTGAACAGGTAGGTCTCCAGCTCTCTCACGGGGAAGTAACGGCCAAAAAACATACACCGAAAGCTTGATCTGCACAAGGAAAAAGTGCATGTTGATACTTTATTCATCCACCATGTTCCCTCTAGTTTGGTAAAACAGGGCAGATTTTGGGGTGGAGACAGCTGCTTGTCTTGGTTGCTCTCTAAAGTGATCCTCCACAATGAAACCAACTCCATCCAAATGCCTGGCTTTAAAAAAAAAAATACCCAATATCATGTTCAGATTTCTTTTGGCACTGATCAAGCCAAATCAGCTTCTAATACCTCCTTCAGTTATCTCTTCAGAGCATGGTTACACAGGCAATCCTTTGACAGCTGCACCAGCATGAGCAGCACCCTCCCACTCAACTCTTCTGTGCTGGTACAACTGTTTGCAGCCTCACCATGAACCAAATTAGAGATCTGACCGCAGTTAAAAATAAACCAACACTTTGTTTTGGTTTTTTTAAGGATTACTTTTCAACCCAGGTCAGATCCCCAATCTGTTGTGCAGCTGTACAAACAGTTGTATCAGCACAAGGTGCCTGAATTGCTGATGGTTATCCTTGTGCCTAAAGCCAACATTTGCATTCCCAGCTCACCTCTTATTTCATGGCTGCTGTAGAACATCATTACTTACTAAACCGAATATGTAGGGTATTTTACTGCCGCAGCTCGCAACCACGTGGAGGGTCTCTTTAATGAGACAAAATGAGGTCACACTGATGAGTATCCTACAAGTAAGGAATGGCCACTGAGCTCCCTTGAGCTGTTGCTTGTCCTAAATTATATATCATTTTTGCAGCCTGCATGCTGAAATAAATATAAAAACATGACTAACAAAGTCACTGATGCGAATGAACAGCTTTGGGCCAAATTCCGAAACAAAACTCTCCTAGAAATTGCATAACCATTAACTAACTTGGTGATCTTCCATTCAAAAAATCTCAAGCCTACGTGACGTGCAGATTCCCACCAATTTGAAGGCTGTGACATTCAAGGAGCTGGGAGTCAATCTGCAGTTTTGGTAACTCTTTAACTGCAGCCAAATTTTGATTTTAACATGGAAATACAAAAAGAAAGATGGAAAACCAAAATAAGCACTAAGCAATGATGAAATGCTAGCACACTTTAGAAATGACCATGAGAGAAACAGACTGAAGGTTCTTTTCCCAAATTACCAGCTGAAATACTGTTTGAAACAAAACCAACTGCAAATACTTCCTATTTGACAGCTGCTTGGCAACCTACTGGAAAGGACTTGGTTCTCAGTTCTCCGCTTTCAGCTGCTGACAGGTACCCACATCAGACACACACCATTACGTAAGGCCTTCTCATCAAAAACAAGGCACAAAAGATTGAATAACCAATTAAGATCTGACTTCTGGAACAGGGTACGAGGCATGTTAATGAAGCAGCTTCAGGAAACAGGATTTCTACAGTTTCTGTTGTGTCTGCTCTAGAAGGCAAGAGTCACAGTCTCAAAGCTGTTCAGCAGCCTTATTCTGTAGATGTTGTAGAATCAATCCATGAGGACAGAGAAAACTAACAAAATTGGTATTTGGCAAATCCTACCCTTTGTTCCTTAACGTGCATCTCTGTATAGTTCCATGACAGCTTAAATAAGTCTAAGTCAGTGCTCTTCAAAACCATCCTTTCTCCTGAGTCAGCACTGGCACTCACCTGCTCTTGCTCAGAAACTAGCCTGGCAAAAAAAGTTAACTTGGGGAGGGAGAGGAACTTGTTTTTGCCAATGTGGCTTCCTGAACTGGTTTAGTGCCAGCGCCCAGAAAAAGTGAAAGGGAAGAACCATCCAGCAGGGCAAGGGCAGGCAGAAGAGTAGCAGTGCCAGTTTCATTCAGCTCCAACTGTCCTGCAACTGTGTGCTCAGAGAACGGTCTCACCCTGACTTTAAAGAGATGCGAGTTGCTGCTCCCAGCAGAAAGATTGTTCAAGTTTTTCACCTCTCTTCTGACATCGTCTTTACAGCAGCATCAGCACTCTTGCAGACAGCTAGATTAAGTACCCAATCTGGTAGGAAACTAAAACAGCAATATATATAAAACAAAACAAAAACCCTTTAGTTTTACACTGGATCAGGTCCCTAATGGATCTGACCACATGGTTCAACAATCCTGCTAGCATCAAAAGAAAGGAGAAGGTCGGAACCTGTGACTAAAGCCAAAGAAAGGAAAGGCTAAAGTTCAACTTCAAGTGACTGTGAAGCTGCACTCTTACTCAACATAGACAAAATATCACAACAGGACTATGTAACATTTATAGAAAAACACCTTCGTACAAAAGATTTAAATGGTACATTAAAAAAAAAAAAATCAGCAGACCTAATTCTTCATGGTTTAGTTTTCCACAGCATGTCATTAATACTTAAAATGCTCTATTTCCTCAAAAATAAATCTTTAATTTATTTGTTAGCAGCTTTATTTTCAGAGCAAAAGAGCTACTAAAAATATATAGGAGAGAGTGAGAAACAGCCTGTTGTGACTAACTAGGGCATGACAAACCGCAGCAGCATGTGCAAGCAGTACTGGGGAGCAAAGCCAGGAGGAACAGTGACAACAACATTATACAAACATTGATTCATGAACAACAAAGAATTCTTAGAAACTGCTGCCTGGGTTGTTTTCAAGGCTCTCTTTACCTTGGTTAAACTATTAAGAAAGTCACTTCAGAAAACTGACCAGTCCTGCATAATGAAGCTTTTTTGGAAGCAAGAGCTGATCCATCCAAAGGGCTTTAGGTAGGAAACCACTGCAACAGTTACTGTGAAGTGATCCTTAAGTGAACTTAAGTGCAGGTACAACCGAGAGTAGTTGTCAATCAACATACCAGAAGTCTCTCTGTGCTGTCATACTCAGAAGGGGGAAAGCCTCACCAGATACATTGCAGTGACACTGAAGGTGACATGAAACTGGAACTAGTCATTTGTCCCCTGCTTCATCATGAAAGCGGCCTTGTGCCATCACAGCTCTGACAGCTGGATCTACGTACCCCTCATCTGCTGGAGACCAAACACTTCACCATTCGCTGTGTGCTGCAATACCTTAATGCTAGTGACATTACAGCGTCTTCTCAGAAGAATTTTGCTTGTTCATAAGGTACATTTCACAACTTTAGCCTGACACCCACGATCAACACCTGTTTTAGCTAGCTCTTGTCACTGCTTGTAATACCTAACTCTGGACACAGCATTGATCAAACGGTGGATTCCTGGAAGACTTAGTTTTGCCTCAGAGATGCAGCAAATTCAATTTCTGCTTGTTATCTTGCTGCCACTTGGAGGACAGCACACTCAGAGAGCAGTCTGGGCTACTTCCATAGACAATTCACTCCTGCAAAATTCAGAGTTAAAGCTGTGGCTGCCTCTTGAATAAGCAGCAAGTTTCCAGCACTACTGTTATCAGGACAATCTTGCAAAAAAAGTAGGTCTTTTCAAAGAAAACTGTATGTCCACGAGCAAGTGCTACAACACCTCTGTTCCAACAAATCACTAGGATATCATAAATCAGAAGCAGGAAGTTTATCTTAATAAATTCTTGACTGCTGACACTTAGTCACTAACATTGGAAGTATTTATCTTTAAATATCAAATACACATATTAAAGGATTTTTAAAACATTAAAATTTAGGACTGCATTTAGACACCTGAACTTCTTTCAACTCTCCAATACAAGTACAACACGGGTGGAACAAAAGACAACAAAGGTAAAACGGCGGTGAAGCTGCAGAGTGCTAAGGAGAACCACGTGGTCCCATTCAGATCAAAGCATGCTTTAAGTGTCTCATGAGTAATAGACTAGTATCTCTAGAGTAAGACTTCATAATACTGTCACATAAGATTATCAACGTGTATACATGCAGCTGTCTTCTGGCAGGTAGTTTGCTTGTGCAAACCTGAGGTAGTAGGAGTTTTACAGAGGTCAAGACTCTTGCAGGATTCATCTAGATCTATTTTCCACTGCTGTGATGAAATATGCAAAAGGAAGAGAAATTGATCGCAAAGAGGCAGAGCTTCGCACAGGGATTGTTTCTCACCCCGCGAAAGGTGACCTCCCAAAGCCTCTTTGACTCTCCTCTCCTTTAAGAGGATTATGAATCCTACTCTTGGGAGACCTCCGCTCAGCTACTGGCCCACTGATATTACACATTAATACTATGTCTTGTCTCTTCATTCTTACCAGCAGAGAGATATTAGAAGAATTTATAACGTCACTGCTCAAAGATCAAGACTTTAAAAGGAATCTCTACTCCAAGCAGGGAAAGCCACACCCAGTGGCGTTCGGTGGGGTCTCTGTTTTGTGGCTGCCACATGCCCAGCTGCAGGTCTTCTTAGTGCAGATCAATTCAGCTTATTTGCACATGCAGGCAACTGACTACCCTTGGAAGCAGACGTTTCATCAAGGAACAACTAAAAACCAGCAATCGTCATATGCTAAAAGATTAGGGCAAGTCTAGTGAATGCAGTTCACAGCTCCACAGCTCATGCACAGACTGTACCAAACCAAGGAGAAAGTCTCAATGAGCACTAAGCCCAGGTGCATTTTCAAGAAGTGAGGAGCAGCAATGCATTGCAAGAACACACCGGCATCTCAAATGGAAAGCCAAGGAGGAGACTGCAGCAAATTCAATTACATAAATCTCTGTTTTTCACAGACAGCAGGAACCAACAATTTGAGGATGATTTTTCCCCCCATTCTTTTTCTTTTTTGCACCTTCCAACAATACATCATTTGGACAGTTCTGAACAGAGTCTATGAAGCAAGTCCTGAATGATCCACCCCTAGACAACAGTAATCAGGAATCATTTTGCTTGTCACTTAATAGCACACAGATGTGAAGCAATCTATGCTGCCATGCAGGTGAACATACGCACTTTTTCCTTCTTAAAGCAATCGACGTTAAAATGCATTATGAATTCCATAGTTATGAAAACTCCTAAGACTAGACCTCAAGAGAAACCTTAACAGGTAGGAACGTATTGCCAGCACAGACACAGAATCTCTGTGAATGGAAACTTAGGATGAAATTAGACACACAAGCTAATCCCAATGGATACAGTCAGTTCCAGTTTGGGACAAATGGTAAAATGTTCTCAGAAGGAAAAAAAAAAAGAATACGTGGCTAACACAACAGAAGACCTTCTCAGATGCATCTGTAAGAACACTCCACGTTTTTGGCTGTTTCAGACTACACATTGCAACAGCTAAGTGAAGCCAAGAATTAAGAGTTTTAACCAGTAACTGTACAAAGAAGCTACAGGGTTAACCACAGAAGCACAAAAGCCACAAGGAGCTAAACCCATGAAGAATTATTACAAAAGCTGTAAGTGCAGAGGAGGTCAAATTACATTCCTTAAGTAGTTTCGATAAAATAAGAACGATCTACAGCTTTCCAAGAGACCACTAAGTAAAAGACAAACATAAGCAGCTTGCGGTGAACTTGGATTTTTAGTATCTGTTCTTAACTTTTGGATTATGATGCTTTTAAAACAGAAAAAACAGCTTTGGTTAAAAAAAAAAGTGTCAGTTGCTCCAGATAATTGATTTCCACAGAAAAATCCACAACTAGGACAAAACAGAACTTCTAATTGCTATTTTTAATTCTGCCGTTACAAAAAACCTCAAGACAAACGTTATGTAAGACCATCAACCTCTTTGCTCTTAACTGGCACATTACTTTAGCACACTACCATACTAGATAGTTTAAACTGAATTCTTAATGCCAAAGTGTACCACTGGCTTCAGCAAGGCAGTAATAGCAATAATGGAAAGGAAAAAAATCCCAAAGCAAGCATCATGTACTGAATTTTGCAATTACAGTTCCTTAGGCACAAGCAGATATACCTGAGCCTGCCCAGCTCTAAAGAAACAGTATTCTTTCCAGACTGATAATCCCCAAAAGATTATCAGATGCTCCCCGGTATTTTAGGTACACTGAAGAGAAATCAAAGTACACAGTAGATCTGGACTGATGGAAAACCTCCAGCTCAGCTTTTGTACTAGAAAGTGGGTCAAACCCAAAGAGGCTGTAACCTGCTGAAAAGGAAGTTACTTCATGTTTTAAGCAACTGTTTTTCTTCTTTACAAACCAACCTGTGAGCATTCCATACACGTCCTCCATAGCAGTTTAAGTCAAATATGACTAAAAATCTCCAAAACTGCCATGTACTGTACTTAACTGTAGTTCAGTGGCTATCACATATACACATATGACTGAGGGAAAAACAAAATGAGGTGATCTTGAAGAAGTCGCTCCCTGCAAGAAGAGACAGATTAATCTTCCACGTTGATAATAAGCAAGACTGATGAATTTCAACCAGACAGCCTCTTAAATACTGTCTTCCATCCATTCTTCCCATATTGTGGCAAAGAATGACGTTCAGGAGGAAAACAAAGACTGATTAAGAGTCTACTTTCCAAAGTTATTGTCCTGCTGTGTGGAAAGAGCTCTATGAATCTCTCTATGAATCACCAGTTCATCCTCTTCTGACTCCATTTACTCTTCAGAATTCCCTGATGTGCTTGAATTCATACTCCACCCATCCAGACCATAAAGTCTGAACTTGCATAAAGGAATACTGTGGGAGACAGCATCAAAACACTGAGTAAACTTAAGCTAAATGGCCTCCAGTGCTCTTCTTCATCCACAAATTCTATTATTTTATCACAGAAGACAATGAGATGGGTCAGACAGAACTTACCTTTGGTAAATCCATACTGACTATTCCCAGTCACATTCCTTCACATTCCCAGAAAGGTGTACCAAAAGGACGTGACCCACAACTGTCCCCAGGACTGAAGTGAGGCTGACCAGCCTGTAGGTCCCTGGATTATCCTTTGGGCCTATTTTGAAGACAAGTGCAACATTTGCCTTTGTCAAGCGATCAGAGACCTCCATGACTTTTCAAAGATAACCAAGACTGGCATCACTATGACACAGCCAGCTCAGTACCTTTGGGTGCAGCCCATTAGGTCCCACGGATTCGCACGGCTCAAATTCTCTCAAGTAATCTCTCACTTTGTTTTCATTTGCTTCTGATTGCCGTTTCCTCTTTGAACCCTGCCTCTAAACACAAAGGCCCAGGAGACCTTACCACTGAAGACTTAGGCATAAAAAGCACTGAATACCTCAAGCAAGTCTGTGCCAACCATCATTCATTCAGCCACCTCATTCAGCAGAGTCTTTGTTTAGCCCTTTACTGCTGATGTAGAGCTAGAAGCCACCCCATGATTCTCAGGGATGTTGTAGTAAGCACAATCCTGAGAGAAAGTAGCCGTTTCCACAATTCAAAGACAGAAATGCCGACTAACGCTAGAATCATAGAATGGTTTAGGTTGGAAGAGACTGTAAAGATCATCTAGTTCAAGCCCCCTTGCCATGGGCAGGGACACCTCCTACTAGACCAGGTTGCTTAAAGCCTCATCCAACCTGGCCTTGAACACCTCCAGGGATGGGGCCTCCACAACTTCCCTGGGCAACCTCTTCCAGTGTCTCACCACCCTCATAATGAAAAATTTCTTCCTGAGACCTAACCTAAATCTACCCTCTTCCAGTTTGAAGCCGTTACCCCTCATCCTATCACTACATGCCCTTGTAAAAAGTCCCTCTCCAGCTTTCCTGTAGGCCCCTTTCAGATACTGGATGGGGCTATAAGGTCTCCCTGGAGCCCTCTCTTCTCCAGGCTGAACAACCCCAACTCTCTCAGCCTGTCCTCATAGCAGAGGTGCTCTAACCCTCTGATCATCTTCGTGGCCTCCTCTGGACCCGCTCCAACAGGTCCATGTCCTTCTTATGCTGGGGGCTCCAGAACTGGACACAGTACTGCAGGTGGGGTCTCACGAGAAGGGGGTAGAGGGGCAGAATCCCCTCCCTCGCTCTGCTGGCCACGCTGCTTTTGATGCAGCCCAGGATGCCATTGGCTTTCTGGGCCACAAGCGCACATTGCTGGCTCATGTTGAGCTTCTCATCCACCAACACCCCCAAGTCCTTCTCCTCCTGGCTGCTCTTGATCCATTCTCCTCCCAACCTGTATTTGTGCTTGGAATTGCCCCGACCCAGGCACAGGACCTTGCACTTGGCCACGTTGAACTTCATGAGGTTGGCATGGGCCCACCTCTCACGCCTGTCCAGGTCCCTCTGGATGTCATCCCTTCCCTCCAGTGTGTCCAAACATAGCTGAGTTTGTTCTGTCTTTATTCCAGGTTGTCAAAGAAACCACGGTTCTCTTTGCAGGATGTAAAACCAACTTGCTGGAGAGTTGCATGACCCCATTTCTAAAACATTTGGCAAAAAAGCCTCCCTCGTGTTGTCGGTCAGGCTGAGTGAATTTAGCAAAGGGAAGTCAGCTCTGTAAAGTGCAAACCTAGGCCCTTCTGAAAATCCCTAAGATAGTTTCATAGAGAAGCTTATTTTCAGCTTTAATTAAGAAGAAAAATCTAGATGATGGAATAAGGAACTAAGATTTTTACCCAGTTAGATTCCAACTAGCCAGACTTCTCTAGGCATAGAAAAGGAGATGCTTTATGATGACTCCATATTCTCATGGTTTTTACATGCTTAATATCTCAGTGTATCAGATGAGGGGGAACAGCAGGAGAAAACTCAAAGCCTTTCTAATGCTCCCCAAGAGAAAGGAGAACCAAAGGACACAAAACGCTTGCAGCCTGGGTCATTGCTGCAGGCTTCTGGCATTGAGCAAGCGTCTCATTGTGCCATGCTCACACTGCCAAAGCGACGGCAGTGCCTGCTGAGCCTGAAAGGTAGCACGGAAGTGCAACACAAGCAAACAAAAGTACATTTTATCAGACTCCAGAACTCGCAAGTCTCCCCTGCCCCCTTCTGGGAACAAGGTAGATTTGAAAACTTCAATATTTATTTCCAGTGATGAAATTGTTTACTTTAGCAAACAACCAGAAGAAAACCAGAAAAAGCTTTTGCCTCAAGCAGGAGTCTCTCCAGCGAAGTCATGGATATTACTAAGTACATCTCCTTCAGCAGCGGAGACAGACTCAAACTGGATTTTCTTTACCCATACGCTGAAGCCACTGACAGGAATTCATGCCTGCCAATTCACTACAGCTCAACCATTGTGACTAAGCAGACTCATTTCTCAGGTCACAATGCAGATGTGCAATGCAGACTCCCTGTCCTTTACCCTAGTATCTCTGCTACTTACTTCCCCAAAATAAATAAAAAAAAAAAGGAAAAAAGAAAATACAGCAACTACAGCAAAACTTGCATGATATGTATTAACTGTTCATAAACCTTCTCCACAAGTTATGGAAACCACGTTCTGTTAAGCTGCTGACTGAGACCTGACTTAAGCAAAAATCCCTTTGCAGTGACTTGCCACCCCACATACTTATCTTGGGATCTTAAATGCAAAAGATAAACAGACCTCATTAGGGCCAGAGAAGAAAAATTCTCCCTCTTGCCTCTTCCTCCCACTACTAACAAGAAAAACATTGTGCTACTCTTGGCCTGTGCATTTTTGCACTTCACAGCATAAAAAAAAAAAAAAGGAGCTGCAGTTTCCTCTTCACCTCCAGAGTGCAGTCCTGCAATACTGTGCTAATCAGAAAACTTCAGCAGATATTCAAACACTTTTCCTTTGTCTCTGCTTTTCCTGTGGGATACTGAGGAGGAAAGGTAAGCAAAGACCCCAAATAGCACTCCCAGATGCGACAAGGGGAAGGGAATTTCCAAAGGAATGGAGCACAGCTACTGTTAAGCAGCCACTTAGGATCTGGGAAGGGAAGCACTTCTCATTTTGAAGACATTGACCCCGCAGCAGAGATCCAGGAACTCTACCCAAAGAGCACATTGTGAGCAACGACATGTTCTGTATTCTCCCCTCCCTTTGCAAGTCAGCTGGTAAGGAGCAGAAGCTGGCTCCAGTACTCAGGAAGCAGCACAAATGTTTTTGTTTCCTAGGAATGAGGACAACATCTAGATTTAAATCGATGAAGTCTGAGAGTTATGCATCAAAGCCAAACACAAACTTGCCACGAAGAACCATCACAAGCAAGCTAATCTCACCCTTAAGGCCTTTCAAAACCAGCATTTAATTTGATTCGCTTCAAGCTCACTGTAAAGCAACTTTACAATTACTATGATATGCTGTGGGCTGTGACACCACTCTGATCCATCTCCTACTCAGATCTATACATTGCCCTTTTTCTGAGCTGTCTGAGAATTAATTATATGGAAATGAACAGTGTTAGATAAAGGGATTCCAAGTAATTGGCACTCTTAAAGGAACGGAGGACTACAGGATCTCTGCCTTCAAGAAATCTGCCGCAATGCCCATTCAGTGTAACTTGTGCTGTTAGAAAGAGAATGAGCTTAAGATCCAAGCAAGCAAACATCAGTACTACACCCATGTTCTCACTTGTGGCCAGAAACAAACACATGCTTAGCTGTGGTGTGGGTCCTACCTCTGCCTCTTGTCACCACTAGACCACATCAGAGTAGCATCCTGACCTGAGGAAGTCCTGCCAAAACTGCAGGTGCTACACAAACAACAGCTTTGAACAAAAAGATTAATACTGTAATACATTGTCTGTGTAAGTTCCACCTACCCCTCCATGTAAAGCAAGGCAGTAACAGTAAGCTTCACAGCCTCAATGTGAACTGGAATTTCACCACCCAGGAGGACTTTAATCTCACATATGCAGGCAGAGATATATCAGGGCATTTCAGCAGTCAGAACTGAGTTTGAGAGTGAATGGAGGGGCATGTGCATTAGGATTTTCTGTCTTACTGTGAAGATAAAGCTGAACAAACATTTTGCTTCAGTTATACTTGCCTTTTTCTACATGGGAAAGCTGTCAACACTTAAATTTGGCAGGCCCCAAATGGTATCATGCAGTTTTACTGGACAGCCTAGCTTTTGTCTGAACACTGTTAAAGCATACAAAGCCAAGAGAAATACAGTAATTCTTACATCTCTCCGCTGAAGTTTAACAGGTCAGCAAAGTGCTCAGTTGATTTGGTTAAGAGATTCTTTAGATAATGATAAAATATCTGAGGTCATCCAAATGGAAAGGAAAGAACTAGGAACAGGCTACTGTTTTTTGGTGCTTCTGCTGAATGTTTCAATGATCTTGGTCAAACCATTCAGTTCTGGTGTGCTTCAGCTATCGGCAAAACAGCATTTCAGAAAGGAACAGCAGGATAGCCAAGTAAACTATCTGTATACTGTTTTGAAAAGATTGCAGTTTGGTGATCATTTTATTTTCCATGATCCCCCTGCACTCCATTTCAACTTAGTCTTACCTGATAACTCCATTATCAATATTTTAAGTATTTGTGTCCTAGTCCATCAACAACAATTGCATTAGGTTTGTTAATACAGACTTAAATTAGGGCACCTCTTTCAAGTGACTGTGGTGCTTTGTTTGGCTGAAGAACCAAACCCTTTAGCAACTTTTCTGCTCAAATGGCAGAAACAGAAAAGGACAATCTAGGAGCACATCAGTTCCACAGAAAGACTTAAGAGCATAAAAGCAAGATTATCCAAACACATTCACTTCACCCTGGTAAACAAATTCTTGTGCCAAAAGCACAAGGAGCAGCTGTTACCTAGTGGTTTCTTCTGCTAACGTAGGTCTGAGACACTGATACTAAACAAAATTTGGGGCTTTCTTAAGCACCTGAAAAAGGTCAGAGAGGCAGAGAAATCCAAGGCAGTCAGATGTACAGTACTCCAGATTATATCAATGCTCAGGACACAGTTTAATTTATTGTATGAGAAAAAGGAACTGCAGGTTGCCCTGCAATGCTGAGTGGACACCCATTCCGGAACAAATATAGCAAGGTTTGTACAGACAGGCAAAATCTTTTACTAGACCAACCGACAGAGGACGCCCTCCACTCCTGCTGCAATCCCTTATATTTTCACCCTGCTGATGAAAAAAATTAATTCAGCTGGAAAAGACACATTTTGGGGCCCTACTTTTATACATAATCCTTCATTCCTTGGAAAAAGTGCTGATAGTTCACATGCTAGCCACAATGACAAAAAAAAAGCACTAACATCACTGTCTACCTTCTCAATACCCCCAGCAAAACAAGCTTTATTTGGAAAATGTGGTTTTATCACTGTAACTATATCAACATTAAGGGATTCCACTGGCAGAGCTGCACTAGGCAAGGATGAGCATGCTGATTAATGCAGCTGTCCCAAGCATTTGTAGTAGAAATGACCTTATAAGCACATCCACAGGGAGTTAAAGCCACATAATCACGTTGCAAATCCACGCTCCTTACTTGATATCAGTTTAATTTTCCTCAACAGATGCCCTTTAAGGGTCACAGGCAAGAGAACACGAGCTATAACTTCCCAACTTGACACTTCTTTGTTGTGATTTTTTCCATGAGAAAGTACCAAACTAAGGTATATTCTCATATACAGTACATTCTCTTGTAGAGTCAACCCACTAAAAAAAGAAACCAATAAAAAAAACACAGAAGGGAGAAGGAAAGAGAAAAATCTGAGCTCCATGTTAGGAAAAAAACCCAACTCAACGCAGGTGCTGCAAGAAAGTAAACAATGCCATGGAAATACAGGGATAAAGTGCAACATTTTGGTTTTGAATAGGAAATAACTTAAAGTTTCTGTCATAACAAATCTATTTTAGACAAAGACAGCACATTAAAGCTAGTACATAATTTATATAAAATATATGAAATAGTATCTGATGGCTCTTAAAGCTAGGGTAGCAGATTTCATTCAAAGTTAGCTACATCTCTGGAGAGAATTTCATAGGAGGATACTCTCACATCCCTTGTAACAGTAAAATATCCAATATGGCAAAATATACATGACGCACAACGCAGGGTCATGGAAGGGATCTTGATCTAGGCCTTTTGTTATCCTGTTACTCTTCTGGGGATCAGCATAATCTGCAAGACTCTCAATCACTCATACTGAAAATCTTAAAGCTGTTAAAATACCTCAGGGGTTGTCTTGTGGCTTGCAGCATGCTCTGGAAGGTAAAGGGCAACGAATGAACAGACGCCCCCAGCCACGTGAGTGAAAATGAAAGGTAATATGAGCCTGAGGCTATCTTCTCAGAAGATATATGAATTGGACGGCTAGTCACGGCTTCAAGCTTGGCAAGATGCTATGCGTTTTGAAGGGCAAAACCCAAAACTTGTCATTTAAAAATGTCTGCAAGATCATTTTACCAGACCAGGAGTCAGCACTGCCAGCCTTTGCTGCTGCCTTCTAGCACACCTCACACATCCAAGGGATCCAATGTAACTTCGGCTTTGCAAAAAAAAAAACAAACAAAAAAAAACATCCAAGGAGAAGGGAGCTCCTAGATGCAAAAGCAGCAGTCCCTGAACACAACTCACCCTACTGTATCTCTTAAGCACCTTCCAAAGGAAAGGGACCTTTAATACACCAACTCTTCATTATTACTCTCCTTATACACTGACACTGGGCAGCAGGCCTCTCAGAATACTCTACCACACCAGCCAGCTCTGTTCTGAAGGTCTGAAACGAGAAACTCCTCCTTTTCAAATGAAGTGAGGAATCAGAAAAACAAACTATATTTAACTTCCTATTCACTGCAGCAGTTGCAAACAAGTTCTTGTAAACACTCTACAGGTCACAAATTTCCAGTATCTTATCTGAATGTTAAGCTGCTGAAGTAGAGCTCAAAGCTCTTACCAACAGGCTTTCTAGAGTGCCTCTTACAACAACTGAGGCCACTGGCTAAGTAACAGAGCTGTAAAAGGAAAGCAAAAAGAAAATAATGTTAAACCTGATCTACAGTCAAACTGGCTTGTGTCTAATGATTAATTGCAGCACCTGCACATGTATATATAGAAAAATAAATAACTTTTCCCCCATATGCTAAAAAAGCATAGCACACGTTCATTTGGAAGACACACAGACTGTGGCAAGTTTGCTTTTAATAGCAGGTCTGTCTCAAATGTATAAAAGGTACCTTGATTTTTCACACCTTAAAATTCCTCTAAAGATACCGGAAGACCCTGTTGCACCTTCTACAAAACATCAGTCTGCTAAATCAGATGTATTCTCACAGCCATCTGGGTTACAATACATCATGGGCTGTAGATACTTAGGGAAAGCAAATTTACTCTTTAATTTTTTTCTCCAGTTCAATACAGTGTGATAACAGGTGCCAGAAGTGCACCCTCTCAGACTGAAAGATACAAACTAACCAGCACTACCGGTAGAAAATAACACGCAGTTCTCTTCTTTGAAGAAAATCGCATATGATGGCAAACCTGAAACAATAGAAACTGCTTTGCACTCATAGAAGAGTCAACATGTCAAGGTCACTACCACAAGGCACTGACCTTATCAGAATTTTTAAAGGGTTTTGAATTTTCTTCTGGTTGTCATGTCACAATAGAATGAAGTACAAAAACCAGAGAGTCTAGAAACACTTCACAATCTAACCTATAACCTTTAATTGCCAGGTTTTAGGAAGATATTTTAACTGCAGCGAATAAAGAGCTTGGTTTACTTTTGGCTGATGAATGATGTAATACCCTTAACTATTTTAACTAAGAATATTTGAGTCAAGCTGCATTTACAAATCAATTAATCTTTAAGACAACTGGTTTTTTGTTATTAGGTGAACCAAGTTGTCAATAGGTCCACTGTATTCTCAACTGCTGAAAATCATTCAAAAGTGTCAGTACTAAGGATGCTACATGACTAACAAACAGACCACAGGAACAGTAATAGCTTTAGTTAAGTGAGATCACAGGTAAGAACAATTAAGGGGAAAAACAGAAACCTCGAGTGCTCTATTACAGGGGAAAAAAAAAAAAAAACCAGCGTGCATAGCACCTGAAGGAGAAAGAGTGAAAACTTTCACATTCCACATGGGGCAAAACAGTAGTACTTACTCAGTCTCACTAACGGAGTTAGATGTTTTCTCTCACTGCTGTAAAAATAAAAGATGCGTAAAGCATGCCTGATAATGCTTATTGGTTCAGATTTAGCTTACCTTCAAATTTTAATAAGCGTATTCAGGTCAACACTTGTGGTATGAACTGTGAAAAATTAAGACCTCAATTACATAAAGAAGATTTATACCCAACCAAAGAAAATGCCACTTGCAGAGTGTAAGAAAAAACACTTACAATACCTGGTCAAAATGGGGAAGTAAAGCAAACCATTCTAATATTTGCAAAATTAAGTATTATTAATCATTTTGTATATGGTTACATTTAATTTAAGCAAAATCTGCGTATTCAAAATTAACCTCATGGGGGTTTTACTGTGGGAGGTGTGGGGGTGTTTAAGAAACTATCTAAAAAAACCCTGCATATGTAGTGTTTCAACACAAACTGAGCTTCAGACTGCTTTAGCAATCTTTTTGGGACAAACTTAAAAGACTGCAGTTAAAAGTTCTTCCTCCACACATAGATTTGTGGGATGAGAGAGTCAACCCCAATGAATCTGACAGGTATACTTTCCTCAGATCTGCCATGTAGCTTTATACACAGACCACAGTTAAGAAAAGTGAAATACACCTTCCACTATGCAACAAGCGTTGTGAGAGCCTTCCAAAGCTCCAGGACTTCATCAGTTTTACTTACAATCCACAACAGTGCTCAAACCGACACAAGAGCACAATTATACCTCATCTTCTACAATAGCTCCAACATTTTCATTGAAGTTATTCTTTGGTTTGATTTGGACACTAAGACACAGACTATGCAGCCCCCTAGGCTTCTCTCCCAAATCCTTCCTGCTTTAAATAACTCACTGACATCTGCATTCACTGGTGCACTGATTTTGGTGCTCGAAGCTGCTTATCACCTATAGTTAGCTATAATGAGATCATGACTGCCTCCCCACACGTGCTTAAGCTGCTTAGACAGTACCGTCAAAGGACACAGAACAAACAGCCAGCCCTATCTTCTTGTGCCTAAGATTCTAAATTCACTTTTTTAAATGCTTGACAATACTTTGATATCAACAGTGGACAATGCTAATCCGAATTAAAGATTACATGATATTTTCCATAAATCCACTCTGCCAGTTTAAAAAAAAAAAAAAGGGAAAACGCAGCTCATCTTAGAACTACAGAGGAAAAAAAAAAAGAGAAATATCACAGCAGACTATATGAGCTATACAATAGTTCATCCTTAGATCAGCACTTAAGTCAAAGACACAAGACCATTCCCTGCAGAGAAGGCACCACATCTCTCCTTACCCCAGGAAGGTAGTGGTGGAGCTCAGCATCTTTGGTCACTACCTGCTGCACTTCAAACTAGCAGAGACCATTAGTGACACAGGTCAGGGCCCTCTCCACCACAAAAGTGAACTATTTAACACACTATTTAAACACACAGTCTCTCAAGAAAACGAGGTCATTCTAGTCTGCTAGCAAACAAATGCTTATACCACAGGTACTACTACTGAGTCTTATCTTTGTTGATAAAGAACCAGGGGGAAACAGACATGCTAGACTTTCTTCCAAATGTAGAACAGCACAAAGTAACCCCTTTCAGCCTCTGGAAGACTATCAAGCCAGCCTATCATCTTTCAGCAAACTAGCCTCAGAATAGAAAGAAAAATATAAAAAACAGACAATGACCGAGTTCTGAAACCACTGTAAGGTAAGTCAGCTGCACTTCAGACACCTAAATGGCCAGAATTGCTAGAGCATAAGAGTTAGCCTCCAAAGCTTGGAAGCTTAGTTCTTATTACAAAGAATTGACACTGGTTTGATTAAAAGTTAACAAAAATAAAACAGGACTGAGTTTTTCACTCTGTTGTAGCACACTCACCTGGGCATTCCTGTAGTATCCTCTAAAGATGAGAGCATACCTCCCACAAACAATATCTACATATACTTACTTCAAGAGTAAAATTACAAAGTGAGAGGCAAAAGGCAAGCAGCTTATTTCTTTTTGCATGATATTTAAGGTGGCTGCATGTGTATTCTGGGCAAAACAGAAAAAAGTTACCTCAGAGATGTCACCCAAGCTCTCTCTGTTGAGCAGTCACTGGAATATACAGCCAACTTCTCACAATCAAGAGGGAGCAGGATGCCAGAAGCAAGTCAGCCTGCAAGATATTGTATGGAAATGAGTTAGCAAGTGCTAAATTAGCTTTTATTTAGATCTTTACTTGCTCATCAATTCAGAACGTTTGAGAGCACGCTTCCCCTCAAGTCTGGGACCAGAATTCACAGCGAGCTCCTTCCAGGAGGCAAATACATTCCTCTGGGCTCTGACAGATGCTCTTTACCAAAAGTACCACTGGGGCTGAGGGGACCACTGCCCCTTGCCACCTCCTGCATCCCTCAGCTGAAGATGACCAACCAGTGGGTGGAGCAGAACAGAATGCATGCCTATTCTTCATCTGGCCTGGTTCACAAGACACTGATGGGTATTAATGAAGAAAGGTTGAAGCTTAGCATATTAAACTGGGGCAGCTGAACAGGCACTGCAGTAGGCCCTAATACAAGGGAGGTAGCGTTTGGCAAGGAAGCAGGACAGCTGTTGGAAGAGATAACCCTTCTAACTACAAAAGCTAAATCAGAGACAGCTTATCTATCGGAGCTCTCAACCACGTGTAGTAACATCCTATCAGGATAGGCATATTACACCTCATAACCTTTTTTACTGCTTTTATCAGATTTGGTTGATCCAGATCTACTAATATAATTATGGCAGCTACGCCCATGGTATTTTTTAATAGAAACAACTGCACCAATGTTAACTACCATGGATATCATTATACATACAGAGAGGCACCCTGTAATAACAAAGCTTATTCCTTTACTCCCAGAGAAAGCGATAAAATCATTTGTTGTGAATGAAACTGACCACACACTGACAGGGGTTATGCAAAATAAAAGAAAGCTTAAAGAAGCTTGTCTTTTATACACAGTTAACGCCACTCAAAATGCACACAGGTGAGCCTACTGAAATAAATGAAGGCAAATTACTTGCACCTTAGTACTATCTGCAGAGTAGCTCACACGATGGGGACTATATAGGAAGCACAGGCAGCCCAACACACCAATTAAGAGAACTGCATCTATTAGAAAGTACATCTACCCGAACAGCACGCTGGGAAAGCCAAAAATAACAACTGCTGCCACATCAGAACAAGCAATGTGTGCAGGCAATGCCCGCAAAACAGAAACTACGCAGCCATGCACAAACACTTCCTCTTCCTCCCCCACCACCCCTACAACAGCAGCAACAAACCTGAGATTAAACACTCACCAGCATCCTGCTCTGCATTCCTGTCACATCAGGAACATAAAAGAAGGAGACTGCTCTTCCACACATCTGAAGGGTTCCTTCAGTTTACAGCAAGTAATACAAACACTTGACATGATTCTTGCAGAGGTTCCTGCCGCATTTTCTTCTTTTCTTTCACTCCTTTTCTCTAGTTTACCCATTTCAGAGCTCACTAGGGACCCCTTGTATTCACTAGGCTTGTTTTTGATACACTTCTCATAGACTGAGAAGACAGAAATAAAAGCAGTTGTTCCCAGGCAAGTCACATTCTATAAACAAGCAAGCACAGGGCCACACTTGCACTGAGGTGCCACACAAACTCTGCAAGTCAAGTTCAAATCTAAACCCTGCCCAGCAGCAAGACCAATGGTATGACACTGTCAAATGCAAGAATAAACAAATCAGGCTGCAGCTTTCTGTCAATACTAAGTTCTGAGACTATAAATCCCAGCACCAACACTCAACTGTAACGCACGTGTCTCAAACACATTACAAGCTAATTCCCAATGGGCAGACTGGGGGAATCCAACGGCAGCAAGTGAAGTGCCTGGGTTACACTGTAATGCTCAAGTAATAGCCCAAACAAGGCCTCATATTTTCTATGGCTTCAGTATGTGCATGTCAACCACAGATAGAAGAAACACACCTCCTCTAGAGCACAGGCTCAATTGCAAACTTACCACCTACATTTCTTATTCCAATGGAAACTACAAGACAGTGGCAGTCCATACCCCAGTGTGCCAGTCAGAACTCACCACATCCACGACAACCTTTAGACACAGAGAAATTAACTAAAAACTGAAATCTAAAAAGACAAGCGATGAAACATTTTTACAAACATTTGGTGATCCGCTGAACCAAAGAGACTGCGTCCTGTAAGCAGATGGTCAACAAACAGCTCCAAGCTTGTACAGGGCTCATCATCTCATGCTAGTCAAGCTCAACAAGGTCAGATTTTCAGAGTGTGATAATTTTACCTGAAATGAATAAACTCCACACATAGGAGAGGGAAGGAAAGAAGAAACAAACAAGGCAGCTCAGATGGCATGAGAACAGTATGATTAAGAAGAAATCATAATGCTTGTTCAGAAGGCTAATTAGCTGATTAAGGGTGCAGGTAGTACTTCAGCATGGGCATTTTTTGACCTCTGACTGCTTGCTATTCTAACCTTGACTTCTCACTATGTGCAATGCAATACAGAATAACTTGCAAGTCAGTTGACTTACACAATCTGCTGTGAGAGGGGATCCCAACACACATCTAATTTCGCTTTCTAGAGTATTTTTATAAGAAGGACGTGCCCAGTACTGTCATCCTGATGATGAAGCTACCACTACTATACTATTCACAACAGTACTAGGAAAGAAGCATGGATGCTACTGTCCCATTTAATTTTTAAATATATGTAAATATGTATTTTAAATATATATTTTATATAACTAAATATACAAAAACACACTGTTGCACTGTTTCACAGTCACAGTACATGTTACCCTGAACAAGAACAAGATTCCATTCCACCACCAGCCCCACGTTCCCACCATTGCCCTCATACCAGCAAAATGATTTAAGCACCCACAAATATGGGGAGAGAAAAAAAAAAAAGTCACTTTGTCTTCAGTTTGATCAGTTCGATCCGTTCATAAGTCAGGGAACTCTGATTCCCACCTGCACAAACTGCACCTGCACAACAGCTGGCACCACTGACAGGACAAGAGCCTCCTGTTTGTTGCAGTCTATACTTATATGAGCTGAAAGTGACTGTTGAAGCTACAAACGGAAGGTGGCACAACCAAAACTCCTGTTGACTGGAAGCTGATCCTAGAAACCGTACCCTTTCTTATCTCAACAGTGAATCATGCTCACTTGCTCTTTTTCGATATAAGAAACATGCAAAACTGCCACAAGGTGCCTACTAGACAACCAGAATAGAAACTAACCTAGGAAAGAGACACGCGCCATTCAAAACAGGGCCCTACCATCATATCCTACCCTTTCCACCTCTGTGGTCATCAGAGATTCCTATGGTAATAACCTTGTATACATCAGTCTTCCCCTTCAAGGAGCCAAGGATCACTTTTCCTGCTCTACTAAAAGTCCTTATTAGACAGGAAACAAAGGCAACGCCATGAAAAGGACACTTCAGATCTGCCTAACAGGCTCTAACCAGGATGGCATAGGCTGTTCATCCAGGCACCCTGAAATGGTTGTGCTGAAAAAGCTGGGGAGGGTATGAAACACTCTTTAATGCTATCAGAAGAAAAATTAGCATTAGGACAATTCAAGACATTGACAAAACAGAGTTTTACGCAGCTGAAACAGCAGCCCAATGTTATCTTGCTATATGAGTTCACACTTCATCTTTTCACAACATACCACTTTCCTTCCAGCTCCAAAACAAAAGCACTTACCTTAGCTCGGTGCTAAACTAACCTGGCTACCAAAAAATATTTCTCCACCTCAATAACAAGGAACTGTTACATAGGATTAGGATGTCCCCAATAGACCTATTCAAGGTTATAGGGACAACATCTAATAAACAATATATCTAATTCTAAAATACTTCCAAGCTCCTGGCAGAATTTCTGTACAAAGGAAATCAAAGTCTCAGTTCAGCGATACATAACAAGAATACAGTATTTTTCTCCATCAAAAATCTGACCACATGCACATACATCAGTATATCAGCTGCAGGTGACAGTTCAGTACAAAGAGACTTGCACAAGACATTACAGTATGCTATTTTGTGAGACAAGCTACCGATTAAGTTTACACAAATAGGCCTACCGACTTTAGAAATATTACATTAAGAATGAACAGAGACCCAAGCCCACACCATTCTGGCACCATTCAATACTTCATTAGCAAAGGCCAATCTTGGAATTCAGCTTTAGAAGCTCCAAATATCAAGTTAACCAGGTGAACCTGAAGGGAAGAAAAGCAGATGGAGCAGAAACACAGCAAGACAGGCTGAAATAAGAAAGGCAGCACATTGATGGAAAGAAAAACAGGGGCCTTGCTGATTCAGAGCTTTAAGATGGAGGGACACAGGGCCTAGCACCAGTTTAAATTCAGAGTAGCTAAAAACTGAAGAGGAGTCAGTATCACCTTTCCTAATCCAAGTCCTACATGGAAACCCTGGGGAAGGTTGTTGGTTACGGTCCAGGTCTGCAGACCCATGAGTACATCTGCCTCCAGGGACTGCCAGGCATCTTCCAGTAACCACTGGGGCAGCCAGCGTTACCAGAGCCTGCCCCACACCGCCTCCTCTGCAGGGGTGCCAGTTCGTGGGGACGCAGGAAAGGCCCCCAACCCCACCAGCTTCCTCACCATGTTGGTTTCATGTTACCACTGTGGTTTGCCGAGTTCCTTCCTGCGAGCTGCTCCTGTAGAAGGGAAGGGCACAAAGGGGGGTGGGGGGAGGACACACACGCTAGATCTGCTGGCCGGGCTGCCCTTGCCGACCCCATCTCCCAGAGCTCCCCCCACGCTGGAGGACGGCCCTCCCGCCCCCGCTGTGCCCCAGACGCAGGGGAAAGCACCCGGCTCTCACGCCCCCACACACACCCCGAGAACGCGAGGACGCGCCGGGCTTCCCCCCTTCCCCTCCTCACGGAACGGCCATAGGTCCGTCCCTGGCTCCCCCCACCCCACGGCACGGCGCTCGGTCCCCCGCCTCTTCAGGGGGCCGCGCCCCTATCCACTCCCTCCCCGCGGGACCGCGCCGGGCTCTCCCTCCCTCAATCCGACCGCGCCAGGCTCTCCCCTCTCCCATCCCCCCTCACGGGACCGCGCCCCGTTCTCCCCTCACGGCAGCGCGCCCGGTTCTCGCTCCCTCCTTTCACGGCAGCACGACCAGCTCAGCCCTCCCGCCCCTCAGCCTGCCTGGGCCCTCGCCCGCTGATGGCTCACCGGGGCCGGTCGTGCCTGCCCAGCCGGGGGCTGGCGACACCGAGCCGCCAGCGCCGCCGCTCCCCGCCGTTAGAATCAACAACAAGATGGCGGCGCCCGAGGGGGCGGAGCCCCCATGCCGACCGTCATAGCAACCGCGCCGTCCAAAACCCGCCCCGCCGCCTCTTGCGGCAATCCGAAGCACGGCCCCTCCCGCCGGGGGCGCCCCAGAAACGCTGATAGGTTCAAGCCGCCCGTCACTCAAGCACAGAGCCGCCCCGCCCCTTTCCGTGCGCTGACTGCCTCCGGATGGCCGCGCACGTTAGGCACACGTGACGCCCTCCGGTGCCCCGCCTCCTCACCGGCTGCGCTGTCTCATTGGCTACCCAGGGGAGAGCGCTCGGCCAATGGGCAGGGGCGGCGGGCCCCGGCAGGGCGGGAGGTCGGCTGTGTGAGGCGCGGTGTGGGGGGCTATGGCTCTGCTCTCCCTTTGCTGCCTCCCCTTGCTGCCGGTAGACCGGGCTCGGAGGCGGGTCTCACGCCTTAGCCCGGAGTATCCGCCTTTCCCCGGGGCCTTGGGCGAGTGGGGCAAACCCCGGCCGGGCGGCCCGGCCCGGCCCGGCCCGGCCCGCTTGGTGCGGTGCATCCTGCAGGGTTAGGCTGGCAAAACCCAGCTTCCCCCACTGCGGCCTGGCCCCAGGCAGCTCCTCAGGCTGGCCCCGTCCGGTACAGTAAAAGGTTTGATTACCAAACAGTCACGGTTCCTCTGGGCTCAAAGCAAGGAGACCCACCCCCCAGGCAGAGTCACAAGGGCGACCCTGCTTCACTGTGAAATTTGTGGGCTGGTTCCTGCTCTCCCCTTTAGCCACCTACTCCCCAAATTACGCTCTCCCCTCTCATCACACTTCATTTCCCTGGGAGCTGCCGGGGAGACATCCTGTGGCATGCTCCTTTGAAATTCAAGCAAATGGTTTCCCACCTCCCCGCGCTTACTGACTCCTTCAAAGTGTTCCCATCCTTGGCCAGGCCCTGCTAAGTCTCCTGCAGCACATCACACTTACCTGTGCGTGCGCTAATTCACTTTTCCTCCCAATTAAGAAACCTGGCCCCTCTGCTGTCAGCTGCTCATCCCACCTGCTTGTGCCTGGGAGTGCTCGAGCAAGGGAGAGCTTGAGGAGGACACGGGGCAAAAATTTCTCAAAATCACCCATGATTGCGTTTTCTTGCCCTGGGACAACTGCCCCAGCTGGGTCACATCCAGAAGCTACGGAGACGCTGCTGTGACCAGGGCAGACCCTGCCAAAGCCCTCGGCATGTTTTTCACAGTGCCAACCCTAGCCCAGAGATGGTGCTGCTGTAACCGCCATCCTGGTCCTGAGTCATGCCACCCATGTCCCTGACTGGAGACAGCATTAATGACCGCCACAACAGGACAGCCACTGGTGGGACAGCTCAGCCGCGGCACTCCCTACAGCAATCACGGCAGTGGGTGCAATCTTTACCATCGTTTATTGGGTCCACATTGGCTGGAGCAGCTCAGGGGCTGGCTGCACCCCGTGGACAGCGAGTTTGGTCATGGAGGAGGGATTCTCTCCTCCTCCTGGGACCAAGGGCTGCACTGGCTGTCTGCTGGTGCCTGGTGCTTTGCCCAGCATGGCCCATGGGGAGCTGTGGGGCACGGGCAGTCCTTCACCAGGTCAAGCCGCTCAGATCCAGCGCCGTGCCCCGGTCACGCTGTTGAAGAAATAGTCCCTGCCGGTGCCTGAGATGGGAAGCAGCACTCAGCCATTGCCCCATGGGTGCTGCCCAGGCATCGCTGCCCAGGCATCGTCTCTCCTGTCCCCCAGGCCCCTCTGCCCCGAGGGAGGCAGCCCAAGGCTGCCAGGGCCATGGGACAGGACACTCACGTGGGTCCTGGGCCCGGCCATCAAACTGCCCCTGTACAGATGGGAGAGGGTGCTGAGGGTCCTGGGGTGCTCACCCATGCCCCTGGCAGGGCACCCACTCTTGCGGCTGTGGCACATACTTACTGGGCTGCTGGCGTAGGGGTGGCCCCGCTCCTCTTTGCTGCCCCTTTGCTCCGCCAGGTCCCAGGAGCTGCAGAGGGAAGAGGGGCTGAGGGGAGGGCATGCTGCCGGTGACTGGCCCCTGGCCTCAACGCTGCCAGGTGCGGGTTGCCAGCCAGGCTTTGCACTGCCAGCTGCACCCTGTCAAGCCTGTCATCCACCTACCTGATCATCCCCTTACCCAGCCTGTGTGTCCCCTGGGCACTGAAGGGGATTGGGAGGGGGGTCGTGCTTCCCCAAGCACCACTGCCTTTCAGCGATGCCTGAAAGCGGCAAGCCGATCTGCCACCGCATCCACTTGTTTCCCCACGTGCCAGCATGCACCGTTCTGGTGCTCAGAGGATGCTGTGCTGGGGGCCCTGCAGTCCCGGCACCCCCCTGCTGCCAGTGCTGCCCGTGGGGGCTGAGCCTGAATCTTCTCCCTTTCATGGTCACTACAGCCCTGGTGCCACCAAGCACTGTGTCCCCAGCCTCACCAATGAACGCAGATTCAGCCGTGCATCACCCCGAGGTGGTTACGTTCTGGAGGTGGCTGTTATCCTGGCTGCAGGCTTGCACGCCTCCTCCTTGCCATGCAGACGCCTGGCGCAGGCCGGGCTGGCTCCAGTGCCTCCTCAGGCTCTCCTCTCCGCCGCGTCTCACCCCTGGTTCATCCTCCCAGGGGGCGTGCAATCTGCTCACCTCCTCCCGAGGTACCTTCCCCACCAAACTGGGGCTCCCCCCGGTGAGCCACAGTGTCCCCAGCCCTGGTGCTGGCACCCAGCCCTGTGGTGGGCAGTGGCGCCAGTGCTGTGCCATCCCACCCTGCCCACCGCAGTTTCTGCCCCAGCCTGGCCACTAACAAGGCTGTCCCCGGCCAAATCGTTGTCTCTGCACCCATGGGTCCTGTCAGTGCTGCACCCTCACCCCAGGGCAGAGACAGCTCCCTGGCACAGCAACTCACAGACCACAGCCAAAGGCTGGGTACATTAAACACCCTCCATGTGCTGTGTCTCCCTGGCTGCCTGCAAGGACACTACAGGAACCTGTGCCAACACGCACGGCTGCCCCTCGCTGCTGATACAACTGCCCAGCTGTGCAGCACCCACCTCTTGTCCAAGAGCAGCTTGCCAGGGTCTCGGTTGCTACAGGAGGAGCAGAAGGCAACCATGAGCCCCTGGCCTTGCTTGCTGTGCCATGCCGTGCTGTGCAGTGCCATGGGGCCAGGGCTCACCTGCACAGCAGGCTCCGGGCCATGCAGCCCAGAGCAGCCAGCAGCAGGGTGCTGGAGACGGTCAGCACAGCCATGAACCAGGCCGGCGGGTGCCACGTTGCCTCCGTCCGTGTGACAACCAGTGGCTCCTTCTGCAGCGTCTGCAGAGGCGGTGGGGTAAGGGGGCACACGAGGGCCGGGGGGTGTTGACGGACCCTGGAGCACTGCCCAGCCAGCAGGCTCTGCTCACCGTGTGCCAGGTGATGGTGCTGGGTGGCACTGGGGTGCTCCAGGGGGTGACGTGCACCACCAGTGCCACCACGGTGCTGTGGCGGGGAGCACCAGGGCCACCCCACACCTCCACCAGCAACACAAAGGTGTGAGGCTCAGGTAGGTCATCGGGAAGGTAGAAGAGAGTGTTCCCCTCCAGCTGAAAGTGTCCATCCTCATTGCCTGGATGAGAGAGTCTGCTCAGTGCCACACTGTGGTGAGGGGCTGGGTTGTACTGTGGCTTGGCCGGTCCCCACCTCCTGCGATGGCGTATGCCAGCATGGTGCCATCGGGGCTGCCCTGGCATGCCAGGTGGGTGACAGGCTGGCGGCCACCCAATCCGGCTGTAATCCGCAGCTCCTGCACCTCAGGGGTGCACACTGGTGCCTGGTTTGGCACCGCCTGCTGGGAGTGGGAGGAGGTGGTATGGCACCTGCGGTGCTTGCACCCACCACAGTTCACCCACCGGGCTTGCACCCGCACCTGCAAGCGGATGACCACATCGCACAGGCGGCTCCGCCGCTTTGCCAGGTCCAGGTCATTGTGAGTGTCTGTCAGCCGCACCATCAGCCTGTAGCTCTTGTGCCGCTGGGAGTCAAGGGGTCCCACCACGCGGATCTCACCTGCAGAGCAGCACAAGCTGCTGGGCAGCACGAGCTGCTGGGCACCCATGGGTGCCAGGGGGTGCGGTGGAGGCTGAGGAAGGTGCCGGGCGCTCACCAGTGCGTGTGTCAATGGAGAAGGGCTGCGTGGGGCCAGTGCCCCCCTCCAGGCTGTACTCAAGGCTGTCCAGTGGGTAGTCACGGTCGGTACCAGCCACGCGCCCCACACTGCTGCCGAAAGCTGCTGTCTCCAGCACGGTGAAGGCAGCACCGCTGGGGCATGCCGGTGTGAATTCATTGACAGGTGTCAGCGTAATGAGCACGGGCACGTGGGCTGCGCAGCACACGGTGGCTCAGCTGTACTGCACCACCCCGCAGCCCACACTGGGCTGGGTGTGATCCCCCCAGACAGGCTGAGGGGCACAGAGACAGTGGCACCACTGCTGGGGTGGGCATCTCTGGGGCAGCAGAGGAGGAATGTTTTCTCTCTAATCTGCTGGTTTTGGGGTCGGGAAGGGCCTTTTCCCACCCCCTGGGCACCTGACAGGGACATGAACACTCACTACTCCGTGGAGGTTGCCCTCCTGCTGTCACCACAATGGTGGCCGTGAACTGGAAGCCCACAGCGGCCACGGCCTCTGAGTCGTAGTCCAGGGTGGTGTTGACCTGCCGAGCCAGGGCAGAGGCATCAGGCAGAGCCAGGATGCCCTGCAAAGCTGTGATGCCAGGGCAGCCAGAGGGAATGAGGAGAGGGACAGGCAGGCCTGGGGGGGCAGAGGGCCCCAGAAGCCCCAGCCTAGGACCCGGTGTGACAGAACGTGTCAGAGGGTCCCCACTGTCCCACTGGGCTCCCCCACATCCTGGGCACTGCCCGTGGCCCCACTCACCTGCAGCCGCGGCCCCTCCATGCGGAAGCGGGAGAGGGAGGCAGGGGGTCCCTCGAGGGCATAGTACAGGTGCCCCTTGGCGCCGGTGGGGTTGGTGCACCTCAGTGTCACCAGGGTGCTGCCAGGGGACACTGTTTCGGGCACCTGGGACCTGTGGCGAGGTGGCTGGTGGCTCAGCTCCGATCCCCCACGTTGCAGGGACGGAAGAGCATTCCCATACCCGACTCTCCCCCCCGAACCGTACACGGAGATGGCTGGGATGCAGCTTGGTGCCCGCTGGTCTGTCCCCTGCACGGTGATGTTGAGCGTGGTGGTGGCATGGTCAGCGGGGTGCAGTACATTGTAAGCCCGGACAAGGAGTCGTGTGTGGGCCACCTCCAGCCGGCGGATGCTGCGGATCTCACCCGTCACTGCGGCAGAAGGCACGGCCTCACGCTGGGCACGGGGATGGGGTGGCCCTGAGGACCCCTGCCACCTTGCTTACCCTCATTGATGGTGAAGAGCGCAGGCACCACAGGAGTGAGGATGGCATAGCGGACATTGTCACCACTGGCGTGGACCTGCGTCACCACCTCCAAGGGGCTGATGCCCTCTGGCACCGTCACAGCCTGCTGCGGCTTGCTGCAGGTGAGACAGGCAGTGTGGCATGGCCTGGTGCCACCAGCAACCCCCTCCCAGCCTGGCCCCACTCACAGGAAGGTGACACTGGGACGGCGCAATGGCAGCACCTCCACCGTCACGGCCCCGCTGCAGTTGTGCCCATGGTGGTCCATTACCTCGATCTCCAGCCTGAACGTCTGCAGGGCAGCGTCGGGGAGGCTGTGGGACAGCCTCGAGTGGCACCAGGGACAGGGATGGGACAGGGATGGGGATGGAGACAGGGATGAGGATGAGGATAGTAATAGGGACTGGGACAGGAATAGGGGTGTGATGGGGACAAGAACAGGGACAGAGACAGGGAAGAGAAGGGGGGACAGGGACGAGGGCTTGAAGCAGGAACAGGGGTGGGAATAGGGGTGGAGTTGGAGATGAGGACGAGCTGGAGACCAAAATGGGGATGGGAATAGGGACAGGGATGAGGACCGGGACAGGACTCGAGATGCAGAAGGGTATGGAGCCAGGGATAGGGACAGGGCTGGAGCACTCCCAGGGCCAGGGGGAGACAGGAGCTCGATGGGAGGAGCAAGACATGGAGAGCTGCAGGCAGTGCCAGTGAGGGGCTAAGCCCAGGCAGGCTGAGAGGTGGCTGTGACAGCCTGGGGATGCTGCTGCCCACCTGGGTGTCCTTGCTGGGGTTGAAGCCGCTGGCAGGCGCCAGCACCAGGCCCCGGCGGGTGAGCGTGAGTGGCGTGTCCTGGTTTTGGAGCCTGAACTGCAGAGAGACAGGCAGCAGGAGGACGGTGGGAAACTCTGTCTCCTCCTCCATGCCTGGGGTCCTGCTGTCCCCAAGGCTGCTCCTGCTTGTGGGGGCTGTGGGGCCCTGGGGCAGCTGCCACTCACTGTCAGCCCACCGAGCGGCTGCGGCAGCACCACGTACAGGGGTGTCCGGGGTGCCACGTCTGCCGGCACTCGCACCACATCTCCCCCTGCGGCACAGCACAGCCGTGGGAGCCCAGTGCCGGCTGGCACACACAGCCCCCGCTGCCCTGCACCTGCTGCTCCCTGGCTCCTACCCATGCTGGCGAAGGGGGCATCACAGCGCAGTAACTGCCCTGCTGTCACCCGGACAAAGAGCCGCTCTTCCACCTCCTCCTCACCAGGACAGGCGGCCCACAGGGTCAGGGTGTAGTGGTTCACCTGATGGGCATCGAGCTCTGCACCGGCACGCAGCGTCACCTGCCGCAGGGACACAGCACTCAGCAGGGCGCCCGTGGGCTCCTGCCCAGCTCCCCATCCCCCAGCCACACCTCTGCCCGAAACGTGGTGGCGGCCGTGGGGTCAGCGCTGATGGCAATGGGGTTGAAGGGGTGGTTGGGCTCAGTGCTGTGTAGGGTGACATTGGGGCTGCCACTTGCATTGTTGCAGGACACAGTCACCTCGGCCACACAGGTGCCTGGCGCCACGTCCTCACTTAGGGCCACCACAAGTGGAAGGTCATGCAGGGCTGGTGGGAGACCCCAGGGACTGGCCTCACACCCAGCCAGTGCCACCAGCAGCTTGTCCAGCTGTGCTTAGGGAGCCCTGTTCCTGCACCTGGGCAGCCACGTGGGCACAGGTCTCCCCGCCGGGTGCAGCAGCGCCTAGGGCACCCCAGTCTTACCTGTTGCTCTGACGAAAGTCCCTGCAAAGAGGAGAGTGTCACCCTAGCCTGCCGGCTGTGTCCTGGCAATGCCCTGGGGAGGCCCCAGAGATGCCCCTGTAATGCTCCAGAGATGCCTGGATATGCCTCAGCGATGTCCCCAACATGGCCCAGTGATGCGCCGAGGCTACCCCAGGGATGCCCTGAGGATATGCTGGCAATGCCCTGGCCATACCCCACTGATGTCCCCTCCCTGCCTGAATCCAGCCAGGCAGCTGCCAGCCCCTCTGCCCATCCTGGGGTCAGTCCCAGGCACAGGGGAGCCTATCCTCTGTCCCCCTCCCCTCGGTCCCCCACCCAGGGTCTGGCAAAGGGTGCCCCTGACCCTGAAATGCCTACCTGGGACATGGAGGCTGAGGAAGAGGAGGAGGAAGGTGAGCCGTCTGTGCATGCCCATGGCTTGCTGGCTGTTTGGGACAAGCTGGAGCCCGTTGCCAGGGGTGCTGGGCACCACCCCGGGTCTGCGTCACTCTAGCTGTTCATAGCTGCCAGCCCAGCCCCGGGGCAGGGACAGGGCATGGCCCTGGTGACCCCAGCTCCTGCACACCTCTGCTCCCAACCTCTTGCCATCCCCCGGGTGCCAGCCCTGGCCGGCGTGGAGCAGGCGGGCAGCGAAGCTCTGTGGGTTTTCGCTGCCACACTGCGCTGCCTCGCCACGCAGCATGCTCAGGAACCGGGAAAATTAACCAGGAGCTAATTTTTGGCCATGTTCTCCTTCATTTGCAAACCAGAGCCGCTTCTCCCGGAATTCCTATTAAGCGCTATTAGCTCCCAATTAACCGGCGCTGGCAGAGCGCAGCCCCTGTGGCCGGGGTCACCTGTCCCTCCTCCAAATCTCAAACCTATTTTGGCAGACCGGTTGCCGCGGGTGCCTCCGCCGGGGCCCTGTAACGGGGCTACCCTCCTTCCTGCCGAGACTTCCCGGCCCCGGGACCCCCGGTGCCCGCGGGGCCGGGGTGCGGCCGACCGGGTCCTGCCTCAACCAGCGGTGCCTGGTCCCGCAGTACCCCGGGTGGTGCCCGGACGCGGGGCCCCGGGGCGGCGGGGAGGGGCGGGGCAGGGAGGGGCGGGGCAGGGCGGGGCGGGGCCCGGCCCCAGGGCGGCGGTGCCGGTGCCGGTGCGGGCCGGGCTCACGTTACGGCGGCCCCATTGGCTGCGGCGGGGCGGGGCGGTGCCGCCCAGGCAGCGCCGGGAGGCGGCGGGCACGGCCGGGCGCTCCGCCGCTGCTCCGCCACAGGCGGGACCGGCAGCGGGACTGGGCCGGGCATGCACAGCGCCCGCCCGGACCAGCTCGGCGCCGACCGGGTGAGTACGGCTGCGGGCACCGGGAGGGAACGGGGCCACCCTGCCCGCGCCCCGCCTAGGCATCGTCGTGATGTCAGGGCGCTGCTAGTGACATCAGCGCCGTGACATCATGCACAAGGCCAAGGCGGCACGGGGGGACGTGGGCGTCTGGTGGGACATGGGCGACCGATGGGACACGGGTGGTGGTGGGGGGCTCGGGTGGCCGTGGGCCATGGTGTCCAGCTGTCAGGGTGCCAGCAGCACCGCCACCCTGGAGCTGCCACCCTGCCGCCCGCCTGGCTGTCCCGAGGGGACTGACGGTGACAGGGTGGCCCAGCCGGCTCCCCTGGGCCTGCCGCACGCCTACCCAGCTCCCCACGGCCGGGTGTGCCGGCGTCCTTGGCCAGCGCTGGGACGGGGCAACTCGGAGTGGTGGCATGTTGCCAACAGGGCTGGCTGAGAGGGTCCCAGACAACAGGGACTGGGAGGGGGACCAGGACGGCGACGGGATGGGAACAGGGACAGCCTGGCCAGCAGCTCCGTCAGGGCCGGCCGGAGGGGGCTGGTTTACCAGAACGGGGGAGCGATCCCTCCTGCTTGCTTGGCTTCCCGCGGCTCTAGCACGGAAAGGAAAGCGGATGTAACACCCTGCTTTTGGGTTCAGACAATAGGAATTCAAGAACGAGGAGCGGCCCGGCTGCAGGAGCCAGCTGCCCCTTCCAGCGCCCACCCAGCCATGCTCTGTTCAGCCCCAGCCCCCCGCATTGCCCGGTGCTTTAGGGACCCCCCGGCCCTGGGCGCAGGCCTGGCTGCACCCTGACGTCACCCAGGGTGTCCCCGGCTGGAGGGCACAGGGTGGGTGGGGTGGCCCTGCCAATGCGTGGGGGGAATGCCCCACCCCAGCACCCGTGGGTGCCCTGGGGCTGCAGCCAGCCCTGCACCACTGAGCGGGGTCCTGCCAGCAAGATGTTCTGGCTGCCATCCCACGGGGGTGGGGGGAATTGGGGGGCCAGCTGGGGGATAGTGGGGTGCCCGGCTCCTACGTGCCGTGGTCTTGTGTCATTTCCCGCAGGCAGGGCCAGGGCTGGGTGCCTGCTTGCTCACCCGACATGCCGCTGCACGTCAGCCGGCTCTGTGCAGGAGCTGCGGGAAAGCGGGGCCCGGGGCTGTCGGCAAGCTGGGACCTGCGCCCCGCTCCCCACTGCAGGCCCAACCCTGCAAGTGAAGCCCACCCGAGCCGAGGTTGGGGGGCACAGGGTGCCATGGGGCTGGCCGGGTGGAACAGGGATGACCGTACTGACCTGCCCTTTCTCTCCAGCGGTGCTGGCAGGAAGCAGGGGCAGCACTGTGGGCACACATGCACGGCATGCGGCAGGCGCCACACCACCCCGGAGGGGCACCAGGGCCAGCCCCCCGTCCCCTACGCCCCGGCTCAGCGGCGGACTCAGCCTGCAGCCTGGAGCCAGGGGGTGAGGAGGAGGAGGGGGGGGGAGCAGCTGCCCGCTCCCCCCCAGCCAGCGAGCGCAGCCTGGAGTTCGACTCGGGGTATTCGGAGGCGTCAGGGGGCACGTGGCGGGAGGAGGAGGTGCCTGTGCGACGCCGGCACCCGCCACCCTGCCAGCGGGCACACCGGCTCTCCGCCGGCCCTGCTGCTCCGCCGCCTGCCCCTGCCCGCCGTGCCCGCCCCAAATCCACCTCGGACGCCTGCCTGGAGCAGTGGCGGGTGCTGGAGCCGGCCGACGCGCAGGACTGGACCGTGGCACTGCTGTCACAGAGCCGAAACCGGCAGCCCCTGGTGCTGGGTGACAACTGCTTTGCCGACCTGGTGGAGAACTGGATGGACCTGCCTGAGGTGGGCACTGAACCCCGGCGCCGAACCCCCGCCGAGCCCTCACGCCGGCTGGCCAAGCCCCCTGCCTTCCTGCTCAGCCTCTCAGGCAATGTACGCCGTAAGCTGGCCAATATGGCCCGGCCCCGGGCAGCTGAGGGGGCCCGGCCAGCAGGCCACGAAGCCACCAAGCGTTTCTCCTGCCCACTGGGGCTGGGGGGGCAGCCCAAGGGCGCCTGCTTCCACCAGTCCCACAGCAACATCGCCCAGTTGGCCACGGACTTCCACCGCTTCACTGCCCTCATGAACAGCCGCAGCCGCCAGCCCATCATCTGCAATGACGTTATCGGCTACATTTAGCCCTGCCCACACCCTCCTCCACTGTAAATAAACCCCAGTTTTGTACGGTACGGGCACAGCGATGTTTATGGGGGGGGGGCTGCGTGCATCCCAACTCCAGGCAGGGGCAAGCAAGGGTTCTTTTTGTGACGAGGGCCAATGCACCAGAGCTCAGCTGCAGCTTTTATTGCATGGGGCTGGGGGTGCCAGCCCGCCACTCATGGGAGGGAGCAGAGGAGGGGGGGACGGGCATCTTCAGCCTCAGCATCCTCTCCCTCGCACACGTAGTTCAGCTCCAGCTCCCGCTGCCTTGGCTCCCCAGCATCCTCCAGGTTCTGCGATAACCTGTAGCAGAGAAAGGGGTTTTGGGGGACACTGGCTTGTCCCACCAGCCTGGTCGGGTGCCCCACCAGCCTAGGGCCCCCCCCAGGGCACCTGGCCAGGCTGGGGGACGCAGGGGCGAGCAGTGAGGGGCCGGGCAGGGGTCCTGCCACAGGAAGCGCTGCCGGCAGGATGTTTATCCAGCAGCCGGCTGGCAGCTGTGCTGCAGCTGGAGGAGCTCAGGATGGAGGGAGAGGGGTCTGGCAGCTCCCCACCCCCCCCCCCCAGGGCAGGATTGGGCCTCGATACTGGGGACCTACCTCTGTGCCCGCTGCCGGGTCCGCGTCTCCTCATCCTCCTCCCTGTCGTAGAGCACGGTGTAGCCACACAGGAGCATGGTCACAGTCCAGCCGTGTGTCTTCTGCAAGAGGTGGGTGTCAGGATCCAGCCCTGCACCCCCCAGGGTGACCTGGCTGGGTGCTGCCTGCGCCAGGCTCACCTGCAGCCAGTCCAGCACCTCCTGCACCGTCATCTCCTGCCCATCTGCGCCGATTGCCCAGATCTCCAGCCGGTCCCAGCAGCTCCACTCCCGTCCGCCGTACTGCAAGGGGGGAGTGTGGGGTAGCAGCCAGCATTGCCACCCCACATCGCGGCTGCCCAGCCCCACGGGGCAGGGATTGGTGGGGCACGAGGGCTGAGGTACAGCAAAGCAGGCAAAGGGACCAGTCTGGGGGCACGGGGAGGGGGCCACCGCGGTAGGCTAGGGGCAGTGGGGGGCATAGCCGTCCCCCCAGCACTGCTGGGGTCCAGGGGCAGTGGGGGACACAGCCATCCGCCGGGCACTGCTGGGAACCAGGGGTGGTGGGGGGCACCGCCGTCCTCCCGGCACAGCGGGGGTGGCCAGGGTTGGCGTGGGGCCAGCGCTGCCCCCAGCCCTGGGCCAGGAAGGGCGCACAAAGGGCCATTGAAGTGCTGCCCAGCCCCACACAATCGCCTCTTCTTGCACCCGCAGCCCCCTGACCCCAGCTCCGGCCTGAAGGGGCCAGCAAGGCGCCAAACTCAGGGCCGAGCGCAGGATGCTGCCCCACGCCGTCTGGCACAGCCGTCCTGCCATCTGCCCTTGCTGCAGGCAGCGCCAGCTCCTGCCCAGCCCCGCTCAGGAGGGGTGTTCGCACCTGGCCGCTCACCCCTCCTGCCTTCTGCTGCCTTCTCACCTCCTGCCTTCTGCTGCCTGCAGTTATCCTACCGGGGTGGAAAGGGCTTAACCCCATCCTCACCGGGGCTGCACGGATCCAGGTGGTTGCCCAGCGCAGAGGCAACGCCGGCTGCCTGTCCCAGTGCCCCGGAAAGCCCGTCCCCTGGCAGATGCTGCCCCCGAAGGTGGGCTCCCCGGGACCACAGGTGATGCCAAGCAGGCTTGTGGGACATGTGCTCCCACCACGGCCAAGCTGCTTGGCGAGGGCTGGGCACGTCCTCACCATGGGACATAGGGGTGCTGGATGCTGCTGCGGGGACCAGAGGGCACGGCCAGCCCCAGCAGGGCCAACCTGGGGGCATGGTGGCTGGGCCGGCACAGGGCTGGGCAGCCCCGTGTGGGGTGCGAGGGGGCCATGGGGCAGCTGGGCAGCCCGAAGCAGTGCTAGAGCCGATGTAAGACGATGGAGACGCCTCCCTCCCCCTCTTCCTGCCCCCGGCCCTGGGCCCCCCGGGCCAATCTGGTTCCAATCGGCGCTTCCTGCCATGCCGGAAGAGCTGCCTCGCACGCCATAAACCCCCAGACAAAGGGGCCTCTATCGCCCAGACGGTCCCAATCTGGGCCTGCCCCCGCCCCCGCTCTCCCTCCCCAGCAGAGCAACTGTGGTTCAGCCCCCCGCCGCCGGGACCCCCGGCCCCGCTCCTCCCGGGCGGCCCTTCCCGGCCCCGTGCCAGCTGCTCTGTGGCTGCTGCAGCTGGTTTCCATAAGCCAGATGTGCGTGGCTGCCGAGGCCCCCCACCCTCTGGCCGCAGGGCTTGCTGTGGGGCCCACCATGGGGCAGCGGGGCTGCCAGAGCATCCCAGTTGGGGCCAAAGCCAGGGCAAGTGGGACAATGGTGGCAGCTCAGTGCCAGGGGGGCGGCTGCAGGAAGGAGCCAGTTCCTCGCTGCCTGGCAGCATGCCTGGACCACCACGACACCCCGATCCATTTGCGGAGCCCCACGGACAGGGCTGCCCATCCTGCAAGGCCACCTCCTTGCTCCTGGGTCCCCCTGGCATCACCGCACAGCAGCTGCCACCAGGAGCCAGGGCACCCAAGACCCCTGGGTGTTCCCCACCCGCCCTGCCCGGGGAAGAGGGTCCTACCCAGTAGGTGGGGGGTGGCAGGGGATGCGTGCGGAGCAGCAGGCAGTTGGACAGCCAGAGGTTGCTGTTGCGGTAGCAGCTGAAGTCCCGGCACCCCCACACGAGCTTGTAGACCTCCAGGCACACCAGCCCAGCCACGGCCGCTGTGGTGGTGATGATGGCGGGCACAATTCGCCCGGCGATCCGCTTGCTCTGAGGACAGGAGTGGCATCACCAGCTGCCCTACATGGGATGGGAACCCCCAGTCCCATGGGCTGCCCCTCTCACCGTTAGCCAGTCAGCAGGGGGGATGCCGTAGTTCTCCGCACGCAGGTTGGACGCTGCCGTGATAAAGTCCATGTGGATGTCATTGTCCTGCAGGGAAGGGTGTGGAGACATCAACATCTCATGGGGACACTGGTGTCCCACAGGGACTAGCAGCCACCAACGCCCTGGGCTGAGCGGGGCCACCTGCCTGTCCCCAGGTACCTTCTCAAAGTGGATGGGCTCCATCAGGGGCACTTGCACCTCCTCATCCCCAACCAGCTCCCGTCTCCGCTGCACCAGGTCCTGGGTGAGCTCCACCAGCCGCCCACCATCTGGTGACACAGGGACCCCTGGGATGGTACCCCTGCACCATGGCATTGTGGGGGGCACAGCACAGTGCCCCCCAACTCAGTCTGGGTCCTCCTGGGTGCTGGGGCAGGGACAAGCAGCACTGCAGCCGCACCACCACCGGGCTGGACTTGGAGATGTGTCCCAGGGGACCCAGGAGCACAGGGAGCCTCACCTGCAGGTGCCTGTGCCTCCTCCTGCTCCTCTGTGAGGGGGATCTGGAGCCCGTCCTGGGGCACGAAGGGTGGCAGGGCCATGCTGCGGAGGATGGCCTGGGCGGCCACCTGGTCACTGCATGGTCGCACCTTGTGTGCTTGGGCAAAGAGGTGGGCAGCAGCTATGATGTACTCCAGGTGGGTGTCCTGTGGGGGCAGAGTGCCCGGGCAGCTGGGGTGGTCCATGAGCCCACCCAGCCAAAGGCTGCCCACTTTGCCCCTGACATGGAGATGGAGGTGCCTCTCCTCCTCCAGCCACAGAGCACGCCTGAGCTGTCCCCAGAAGTGCCCTGGCCAACCGGGGGACAGAGACAGACCCAGCTCAGGACCTGGCAGCCCCACACAGGCTGCAGCAGGTGGAGCACAGCTACGGTCTGGCATCCATTGCACCCCTGGCACAGGCTTGGCTCTCCCCCTGACCATACTGTCCCCAGCAGGGGACCCCACGGCTCTCCCCTGCACTCACATTTTCGGGGTCGAATGTCAGTGGATGGGGACAGCTCCTGTCCCCTGACCAGAAGGGGACACCCGGGCTGGTTTCCTGGCACAGGGAGAACAGAGTCAGGCCTGGGGACACTGTGCCCCCGGGCTGCGGCACGGTGGCCGGCAGAGGGGAGAGGGTGCAGGGGGTGCCATTCCCACGGGCGCTGGGCTCACATGCTCCGGGGGGAAGGTGTGCAGCAGCTGGGCGATGGCGTCATGGTAGCAGCTCTGCCAGTGCTGTCGGGCCCAGCGCAGGCAGTCCTGCCAGTCCCGCGGCCGCTCCTGCAGGCTCTCCTGCACTTGCTCCAGGACCTCCAGAGCCTTCCTTCCCGGCAGCTGCTCCAGGAAAGCTGGGTCTCTGCAAAACCAGGCAGTGCTGCTGCTGCTGCTGCCCCAGGAGCAATCCCGCGGGACAGCCCGGGCAGGATGTAGCAGTCTGTCCCCCTCTCCCCATCCCCGGCAGTAGCAGGCAGCACCCCGGCAGAGCTGGCAGCCACTCTCCCAGCACTGCTCCCCCAAGCCCACTCACTCCATGAACCGGTTGACGTGCTCTGCGGGCAGCTGGAAGAGCCCCTCAAACTCATCGCGGGCCCACTGTGGAGGGGAAGTGGGGGTTGAGCAGTGGGACCCCTCCTTGTGCTCCCTGGGACACCCAGCCCAAGCCCCGGGAGAGGGAGAGGCTGTGCTGGGGCTGGGGCTGGTGGCAGAGCTGGGGCTGCCAGCAGGAAGCAGCTGGGGCCGTATCCTGCCCGCAAGCTGGGCCATGGCCAGAGGGGGAAACGGGAAAGGAAGACAAAGGTGCCGGGGCTTCCTCGCTGGGCGCCGGGGCCGGCACAGCACAGCCTACCTGCAGCGTGTGCTGGATGGTGCGGGGGAAGTACCGCAGGGTGCAGAGGGGGAAGCTGCCGTCCCTGAGGGTGCCAGCTGGCCCCAGTGGCTTGGTCACGGGGGGCACCATGGCCAGCACGTTCCCCCGTAGCCCCTCTGTGCCTGAGTCCAGCAGCGGTGTGCGGCAGCGGAGGCAGCGGCTCTCCAAGTAGGCGCCTGCAGGTAGCCAAGGGTGCTGGGAAGCCAGGGGGCACGTCCGGGGGCTCAACCCCTTTCCCCTCCCCGGCACTCACGGGCCTCCAGCGTGTCCAGGGCGCTGGCGACGCCATCCAGGTGCCGGAAGAAGTCATCTCCATAGAGCCGCTCGGTAGCAGGTCCCACCTGGTTCTGGTGAGCTGTCACCCTGACACTGGGGTTCATGCGCCGCACGGCTGCTGCGGCCACCACTGACTTTGGCTTCTGCCAGGGCAGAGAGGAAGTGACCAGTTCTCCCCCACCTCACGGCTCCGGGGAGCCCCTGGAACAGCCAAGGTGACCTCTGGGGGGAGCTTGGCCCCTGCCTCATGGTGCCTCACCGATATATCTGCCGTGTGGTAGAGGAGCTGCCGATGCAGGTTGGAGAGGGCGACGGTGTCCATGTCAGTGATGGTGAGGTCCCCATCTGGCCCCGCTGCCAGCCCCATCATGGCAAAGTTTTTCAGCAGCTCACAGCCGATGGCACCAGCTCCCACCTGCCGAGGCAGAGCCACTGCAGCTCCTGGCATGCCAGCCAGCCGCTCCACAGCCTCTGCCAGCACCACAGCACCCACCCCAGCTCACCACCAAGTACTTCTGGCGGCCCAGCTGCTCCTGGAAGGCGGCCCCGAAGACGGCAATCTGCCCGTCGTAGCGAGAGCCCCTCTGCAGGGATGGAGGACCGGTGTGAGCATGGGCAGCCACGACACCCTCAGTGCCCGTGATGGGCTCGGCACCTGCTCTCACCGGGGCGCAGTCCTCCTCCGTCAGCCGCGTGGCCCCCTCCAGCGCCAGGCACTCCAGGGCGTCGAAGTACAACCACTGGTCCAGAGGCAGGAACTTGCCGGTGATGGCCTGGGGCAAACGGGCCCATCAGCTCAGTGGCCAGCAGGGTCCCCCTGTACCCCACTCCAGCCCTGCTGTCCAGTCCGGTGTCCCCAGGTGGTCACCAAGTGCCCTCTCGTGGCCACCAAATGCCGCTGGACAGCTGTGTGAAGCCACATCCCGGCCCAGGGGGACCCCTGGACCCAGGACCCCCTCCCCCCTCACCTTCAGCACCTCCTGGGCCGCCAGGGCCCCAACGACGGTGGCCACGGGGCACAGGTCCCCCGCGCTCACGCTGGCGAAGGCTCGCACGACATCCTCATCCAGCGGACCCTGCTGTGCCCACAAGCTCTGTGCCAGCTCCAGCATCCGCTTGGCATCCGCCTGCGTGCAGAGGGATGAGGGCAGTCCTGGGCAGGGTGGTGGGGGACCAGGGGGACCGGGCAGGGGCAGGACAGGGACTCACCGGCACCCTGGGCCGGGGCAGGTGGCCTCGCTCCCTCCGGAAAGCATGCAGGGCCTGGAAGGCGGCGTGCAGGCTGCGGCTACGTGGCAGCTCCTCGGGACTTGCCACCTGGATCTTGGGATCTACCAGTGCCCAGCGCAGGGGCTCCTGCTGGCACAGTGCCAGGGCTCAGGCGAGCGGTTCCCAGGGGCCAGGGCACAGCACGGCACGGTGGTGCCCCAGCCCGGGCAGCAGCACCACGGGACCAAGGGGGGACTTACGTAGGAGTGCATCTGGGGCAGCCGCACTTGCGAGACCAGGCCCCCACGGCAGTACGGTGAGAAGGAGCTGGTGTCGCCGATCTCCAGCCTGAAGGCATCTGGGGACAAGAGGGGGATGGACGTCATGGTCACCATCAAGGACCCAGCCAGTTCCCCAACCCTGGGCTGGGACAGCCAGGACCTCCTGGGTGGCTCACCCAGCACACGGACGGCGATGGGCTCCCGGTCGTTCAGCTCTGTCATCCCCTCCACGCCAGAAAAAGTCACCAGGTCACCGTCAGAGAAGAGGTGGCCACGGCTGTCCTCTGCCCCCATGTACGTCACCACACCTGGGTTGCCCTGAGGAGGGGAAGGGACGTGAGGGTGGGGGACTGGACCCTGGTGGCATAAAGCCACCGGAGGAGGCAGCGGCATAGGCTGCCTTCCTACCTGGGAGATGTGCTGCACGATGGCACACACTGGGTTCCCTTCTTCTAGGTCGTCAACAACAAAGCCCTTCCCAAAATCACAGAACAGCTGCCTGGAGAGGATCGATGGGGTTTTGCTGGAGAAGCCACCATGCCGAGCAGCCCCACCAGCAGGATGGGGGCATGAACTACAGAGCAGGGCCAGGGGCTCTGGGGACAAGGTGACCCGGAGCCAGTGGCAGGACCCTACAGCAGAAACCCCTTACCCTGCCAGGCCCTTGGCGTCGGCCACGATGAAGCAGATGCCCCGGGCATGGCAGAAGTCCCCGATACGGAGCTGCTCCTCCAGTGGGGACTCGGTCAGCACCACCACCTGCGCCGGGGTTGTCAGTGGGTGCCACTGTCCCAGGAGGCCCCGGGGCATGGGGGCACAGGCTTACCTGGAAGGAGGCGAGGAAGGCCTCTGACAGCTCCCCCGTGTGAGCTGTGATCACCACGCGGGGGTTCAGCTCGGCCAAGACCCGCTGGGACACTTCAGCACGGTTCTGGCCCACATCGCTGTCCCCCAGGAGGAACTGCAGGATGGGCGCACAGTGGGGCACCCCACAACTTTGGGTGCTGCCTGCCACACTGGGGCACTCCATGGGGCCCTGACCGCACTGGCAGGGGGCCCACTGCTGGGGACCATACCCATGACACGGGACACCCCATGGGGCCTACACATGATGATGGGGGGCACCCTGCGCCATACACATGACAGGGATCTCCCATTCTACACTCCTTACCAGGCTCCTCAACCTGTACCTGTTACTGGAAGCCCCCCACCCCATAGCATACCCGCAATAGGGATCCCCCAGCAGCACCAGCACCCATTACCATGACCTCCACTCACACCCATACCTGGTACTGGGACCCCTGTCTGTATGCGTACCCATTATGGAGACCCCTGCCCACACCTGTACCAATTACTGGGACCCTCACCCATACCCATACCCATTACCAGGACCCTCAGCTATACCCGTACTCTTTACCGAGATCCTCACCCATACTCGTACCCGTAACCGGGACCCCTGCCCATACCCATATCCATTATCGGGACCACTGCCCACACCCGTACCCATTACCAGGATCCTCACCCATACCTGTATCCATTACTGGGACCCCTGCCCACACCCATGCCCGATACTGTTACCCTTGCCCACACACCTGTGCCCAATACTGTGACCCTCACCCATACCTGTACCCATTACTAGGAACCCTGCCCACACCCATACCCATTACCAGGACCCCTGCCCACACCTGTACCTGTTACCGGGACCCCTACCCATACCCACGCTGTTACTGGGACCCCTGCCTGTACCCATCCCCATTACTGGGATCCTCACCCATACCAGTACCTGTTGCCAGGACTCCTGCCCACACCCATCCCTGTTACTGGGGCCCCTATCCATACCCATACCCTTTACCAGGAACCTCACCCATACCTGTACCCGTTACTAGGAACCCTGTCCACACCCATACCCATTACCGGGACCCCTGCTCACACCCGTAATGTTACTAGGACCCCTGCCCATACCCGTACCCGTTACTGGGACTGTCACCCATACCCGTACCTGTTACGGGGACTGCTGCCCACACCTGTACTCATTACCAGCACCCTCACCCATATCTGTACCTGTTACCAGGACCCCTGCCCACACCCATACCCCTTTCTGGGACCCCTGCCAATGCCCACACCCATTACCAGGACCCTCAGCTATACCTGTACCCATTACCAGGACCCCTGCCCATACCCATACCCATTATCAGGACCCTCACCCATACTTGTACCTGTAACTGGGACCCCTGCCCAGACCCGTACCCATTACCAGGACCCCCGCCCACACCCACGCCCGTTACCGGGACACTCACCCATACCCGTACTCGTTAACCAGGAGCCCTGCCCATACGCATGTCCATTACCAAGACCCCTGCCCACACCTGTAACTGTTTCCAGGACCCCTACCCATACCCATTACCGGGACCCCTGCCAGTACCCATATCCGTTATCGGCACCCTCAACCATACTCATACCCGTAACCAGGACCCTCACCCATAGCTGTCCCTGTTACCGGGACCCCTGCCTATACCTGTACCTGTTACCGGGACCCTCACCCATACCAGTACCTGTTGCCAGGACTCCTGCCCACACCTGTACCCATTACCAGGACCCCTGCCCACACTCGTGCCCGTTATCTGGACCCCTGACCACACCCGTGCCCGTAGCCAGGCCCCCCGCCCAGCTCCACCCGGCCCCGCCGGTACTTGCTGGGCGCGGTCGGCAGTGCAGGCGTTGCCGCGATCGTGCAGGACGACGCGCCCGGTTCCCGCCAACACCAGTGCTGCCGCCACCTGAGCTCCCGTCCCCCGCAGCCCCGACACCAGCACCTTCGCCTCGGCCAGCCGCCGCGCACCGTCGCCCAGCACGTACCTGCGGGGCAGGGGCTGTCAGCGGGGCCCGGGGACCCGCCGCCCCCGCCCCCGGTCCCCGCACTCACAGCTGCCGGGAGTACAGGCCCCCCTCCGCGCCCCTGCCCGCCATGGTGGCCCCACCCATCGCTCAAGCCCCGCCTCCGGGCGGAGCCCAACCCGAAGGCCTCGCCGGGAAGACCACGCCCCCTTGAG